>QANU01014659.1:0-48597 GCA_003254905.1 Nissolia schottii
GTTTATAAATTATTATTTGATCGCGCACTAAAATCTAACGACGTTTTGGTGCTCGTCAAGGGGCTTCAAGCAAGCTTCAAGTTCATCTTTCCATCACCATAATTCATTCCTAATCATCTAAGGAAGGCTAGGGAGAGTTGTTGGTGAGTTTTCATCATGTGGTAAGAAGTTGAGCTCCCATAACTCATGTTTGTTCTAATTAGGTTAAGTTATTGTTTTAGGTCAAGAAACCTTCAAGTAAGCAAGCAAGGCTTGGTTTCCTTTTCTCCTAGCATCAACAAGTTCTTGAAGAAGTGGGTAACCCTAGTTCCTCACCTCTTTGATGGTGGCTAAGTGTTGTGTGTTTGTATGTGTATGTATGTGAATTATGAGCTTTTGGACATAATTGTTAGAAATGAGGTTAGGACTTAGGGAGACAATTCTGAAGGGTCTTGACCTGGATTAGATGTGGTTATTATGCTTGAATTATGTGTGAGACTCATGTAGGGTTCCATGGAAGCAAGGAGAGAAAAATGGAAGAGAAGAGCAATTCGGTTTTCATGTCTCGCACAGGGGTCGCTGAGCGGCGTCTCAGGCACCGCTGAGCGAGACAAGGCTGACGTGGAAAGTTAAAAAGATATTTTAAAGTAAGGCGGTAGAAGAAAATTCTGGAAAGTTTCAGCCGCTGGGTGATAAGGTTAGTACCGCTGAGCGATACAACCTTTATCGCCGAGCGCTAAGGTTCAAACCGCTGAGCGAACCTCAGTTTTCGCGGAGCGGCTTGAGACTAAGGAAAGCTGATGTTACCCTCTTGAGGCTCATAGTATGGTACTGATACTGTAATGATGATTGATAGCTGAATCGGATGCATGTATAGGCTGTATGCCATGAAATAGTATTGACCATGCATGTTAATTGTACTTTATGATAAAATCTGTGATATGTTATGCCTTCATGAGACACTTAGCTAAAGACATGATAATAAACTCGGAGATAAGTAAAGATACTGAAATGAACCATAGCGAAACCAGTATGCCATGCTGCAGGTACCATTAATGCTGCTGAACTAGGGCCAATGCCCAATGCTGCTGAATAAGGGCCAATGCCCAATGCTGCTGAAACATGGCTATATGCCACATGCTGAAAATGGCTAAATGCCCAATACTGAAAAGGTTATATGCCCATGATGAAAGGCCGTGATCACGTGAGCCACTATGATCCCACTTCAGGAGGTCGAGGCATCCTGAATGTGGAAGCCCGCCATAGGTGGTGTCGAGATGGCATACCTGGAGGTGTGCGGTTACCACACCTATGCATTGTCGAAAGGGGGCAAGCTTAGGTGGGGTACAATATCCGCCCACTGTCGAGGGGTCTCGAGGGGGCACACGGCAGGTGGAAGCCCACCGCAGTAAGGTCCAGACAGTGTCGGCCTATACTGAGGGTGTGAGGTTATTCTGTCATACTAGTGTCAACAGAGGACATTACTATGGTGGGAATAACACCTATTCTGTTATGCTGCTGTATTCTGTTACGTTGCTGTTATATGCTGCTATGCTGTTATAGTCTGTCATGCTGTTTTATTCTATTATTCTGCTACATTCCGTTCAACATGTTATGCTGATGATTCTGCTGCATGTATTCTGCTGAATTCTGTTATGTCTGTATTGGATGATTATGTGATGCACATTCTGGTAATTCTGTTATGCTGAGTGTACTCTGATTATATGCTATTATTCAGTTTGATTAGAATATATAGTCTGATGTTATGCCGTACCGTCAAGAGCACGCTCGAGACGTTTTTCACGAACTGTTAATCAGCACGAGAATGTAGTAAACAAGAGTAGTTCCCATGTCACATGTTAATGCTGATAAAGCCGTTTAGATAGGCCAGATAATAAATAGTAGGCTGATTAGTATGTATGTTCACTTAGAGATCTCTGAGCGGGCTGAAGTCCGACATAATCTGATGTACGACTCAGGAACTAAGGTTATTTCCACTGAGAACCTGCCGTTCTCATTCCCCACTGTTTTATGACTTTAGGTACCGAAGATGATGAATCCTATTTTGAGGATGTAGAGGAGCCGCCAGAGGAGCCATGAGCGGCATGGTTAGATGAGCTTAGAGAGATATAGTTGTTTAGTTTTGCCAAGGACATACTGAGTAGCATTCCAGTAGTCCTTGCATTTTGATGCTGTGTATTACGGATTCTGTATGTGACACTTTGATCTATGTACATATTATGTATACCTTATACTATGTGACTTTGTATGGTGGACCCACTGGATGTATATTACATATTCTATTTATAACAATGTTATCCGCTTTGCTATATCTGTTTTATTCCAACGCATGGCTCTATTTAAGTACTAATGTGATACAAGTAAAAGTTTAAAATGGGTCCTTATTTTATGAGCACTGACTATTTTCAAAAGATAACTGTGGACTAAGGTATTCCGACCAAGCAGACAACAACCTAGTGAGCTTTGTTTACTACGTACGGGTAAACAGTTAGCTAGGGTGTTTCATTTGGTATCAGAGCAGGTCCAAAAGAGCCTGAAGACTGAGCTGCACTATGCTTTCGGGCATGATTACGGTGTAGGTTTCAGTTAAGTGGTATGTGCTAAGTTTCTGTGTACTTGCCTTTCTTGAGACTGATCACCTCGAACTGTGCAGGTACGACATATTAGATATGCCACCCCGCAGAGACCCTACACAGCGTACTCCGGGCTATTACCTGGGCTTTGTGCTCTCTAATCTTGTTATTACCTGGGCTTTGTGCTTTCTATCTAAACATCGCTATTAGGGATATACTATTCGTCGTGGGACGATACCTTGACGATACATAATGCATGAACAATTGTACATAATGCTTAAGCAGTTATACATACATATTTATCATTATACCATCATTCATTAATTCATACAGTCAAGTGCATAGTGCATGAGGGAACTGGGAATCTCTTACGCGCTCGGTGGCTGCGTCCTACTTAGTCCTTATACCCTTGTAGCCGTGGCCTCGGCCTACAACCTCTTTTTGCCACTATTGCATCGACCCGGCGGCACTCTTTACCGGTATGGTAGCTAACCATGCAAGGCTCATAGGAGGTAAACATTGAATGCAATTAGGGTAACCATCCCCTCTTTCTGGAATGGCGAGGGATCAGACCTATGAATGATCAGCGTGGACACGCTTTGACCGGCCCTATGGTTCGATCCGTTTCTCTTTTTCTCTTTTAGTGGGGCCCCTTAATCATCATTTCCTTTATACAGACCTATGCCTGCTTTGCATCTTTGGGCCTATGCTCGTCTTACATATCGTGGTCAGGTCTCTTTACCTGCATTGCTCATAACCAATTTGTCTTGCCAAATTGGCGAGGGGCGTGTCTGTAAGACCTTGCCAAGAGAATAGGGATTCCTAATCATATAACTAGACTCCTCAATTATGGTCTACTGTACCAACTGGGGTCGGGACCTTCCTAACCTTTTTTATTTCCTAGGGTTCAATTATGATCTTTATTAACTTTTAGCGTAAACTTCTAATTATCTAAGGTCGTCCTAACTCTTACGACGGCCTTTCCTCATGATGCATGCTTCAATTACACAAAGTCATACATAACTATCCAGGCTGGACTCCATAGAACCTTTAAAATCATAAGTTTCCAGTAGGCATTCGAATGCTTAAAAGCAGTGCATTCGATTGCTTCTTTCAATCGAATCCCTTAGGGATTCAATCGGCTGAAATCCTTCTCGGGGTTTCAATCGATTGAAATCCGTCGCAGTCTTACATTCGAGTGAAATCCTCAAGTATTCGATTGAAATCCAAAATCTTCTTTCATTAGAATCCGTGGGAATTCAATCGAATGCTACAGTAAAAAAATCGCCCCAGAGAGCAAATTCTCCAGGGTTTGCTCCGCGTAACATTTTTCGCTTCTACAGTAATCCAATCCATGCAGTTATGATTTCCAAACCTCAAAATCATCCAAATCTAGCTTCCCTAACTCATTTCCCATAGTTTTTATAAAACAGTTTTTCATTCACATACACAGAAATGCATTTAAACAATCATTAAACAAACCACATAGACAGTGGGCTTAGAGTTACCCACTTCCTACGCGGATTTGAAGTTGGTAGGTGGAAGGTGGAGAAAATCCTTGTTGCAATGGTATGCTCCACGAAATTTTCGGAAGTCCGGTAGCGCTCTCGCGATACTAGAAAAGTGGAAATTTGAAGAAACAGCAGAGCTTCATAAATGCTCTGCGGTGTGCACACAGGGGGCATTTATAGCCGTGGCCCCCTACTGCACCTAATTATTTGTTTAATTATTAATTAATTATTATTATATTATTATTTTATTATAGTTACTTTACTTATCCTAGCCCTTATTCCATTTTAATTATTTCTAACTGCTCCGGGTCCACACACGAGTCCCCAAAAATATCCTAAATTATATATTCACGACCTAGGAATTTTTTCGGCCAGGATGGCATCCGAAACCAGATATCGGGGAACTTGTTTCTGCCCGATATTCCTTCGCAGATCACTTTGGGGCCCGACTGGATTCCCGTTTGTACCCAAAATTGAGCACGGCCTTCCGGGGCTTAGCGGGGTCACAACCTCCTAATTTCTTCCAATTTTAAAGGGGACTGGCTTCATAATTAAATTTTCTCTGACCCTAATTCGGGTTACTTTGCACTTTTTACCTAGTCAAAGTTGTAGATCGTGCCTAAGACCTCCCTAAGGAAAATCGGGTTGTTACAGGTTTCACTAGTTTTTTCATGATTTCGGTTCTTTGTGAAAGACAAAAGGTTTCAAACCCTAATTTTGAAACTATGACCAATTACCAGCAATAATCAGAATGATTAAGATTGATAATGCAGCGGAAAGATAAATTGTTGTAAATAAAGAGTGTAGGAATAGAGAAAATCACACCAGAGATTTATCCTGGTTCACCTTCAAACACCGAAGGCTACGTCCAGTCCCTTGTTCTGATTCAGGGATTTTTCCACTATGTAATCTTGTATAGTGTACAACCTCACAACCGAGGCACTTACACAGACAACTTCAAGATAACACAACCGTTCCCTTGGTTACACAGTACCCTCATCGAACACTATGGTGATAATCAGAAAATACACTGAACACTACGGTGTTTACACCAATTAAAAGATTGAAGAAGAATTTGTACAATGGCTTGAACTCAATCCTTAAACTCAGGGATAGATAGTCCTAAATAGAGAGCACAAATGATATAACAGTTAAGGCTCAAGGCTTTTTGAGTTTTTTGGATTGAAAAAGAACTTTGAAAATTGATTAAAACTTGTAAATGATGATAAAAGATTGTAGTTCTGGGGATGTATTTTGTTCTGCACGAGTTCCAACCTTATATAGGCAGAGGTGCCTGTTCATGAACCATTGCATGGCTTACAGATGCCAAACAACACACTGTTTCATGAAAAAAAAACACCAGTTCGAGCATGTAATCTATTAACCAAGTGTAGTAATCGATTACACACATAAACTATGCCAATTTTCAAATTTTGTGAGGTGGTAATCGATTACTACAAGTGTGTAATCGATTACACACACAACAAATACAAAATTTGAAAATTTATAAAGAGGTAATCGATTAACTCGGGTTGGTAATCGATTACACTTATGGAAAACCACTTATTTTCAAAATTCTCGAGTTGGTAATCGATCACAACAAGTGGGTAATCGATTGCTCATGCAAAAAATGTTCTCCAAGTGTTGCAAACCCTAGAAAAGTGTTGCTAATTGATTTTAGGGTTTTTAGAAAAATGTTAGCCTTGTTAGAATGAAAGCCTTATGAGCCATTAACCATGATATCAATAACAAGTGCTAACTATTAAACACTAAGGTAAAAACACTTGAACCTTCAGTATGTTGAACGGTTGAGCTTTGCAGTTCTTCGATTGTGCTTTTTCCTTTTTTTGCATTTTGTTGATGTTTGTTGTCGTCATCAAAATCTAGCTATCAAGGTCAGAGAGAGTCTTCTTCACATTCTCCCCCTTTTTGATGATGACAAAACCATCTTTGAAAGTTGAAGATCTTGATTGTAGAGCTCCCCCTGTGTTTTGGACTATCTGGCCTGCCTTGGTTTCTTTGGATTTCTCCCCCTGTTTCAAACAGAACCAAGCAATACCCAACAATACCTTTCTCCCCCTTTTTGACATCATCAAAAAGAAGAAAAAGGACCACAAATAGAATATCCCAAACAGACAATATATGTATATATATATATATATGGGGAACAATAGTAAAAACAAAACAGTCAATCATAACATTCATTAAAACCACAGAACATTGAGAACAATAGTCACAACATAAAGCTAAATTTTAACTAAAACAAATTTACAACAAAAGTCATAATAGTTATAACTAAGCTAGTACAAAATAAAAACCAAAGGAAATGTCAAACAAAAAAATATAAAAATATGAAATAAGGAACATTAGGCATCTGCATCACTAGAGAAATTGAGATCATCAAGGTTAATGGTAGGGGGTGCCAGCTCTTCCATTCTCTTGTACAGACGCTCGATGTCGCTTTTGATGTCACTCTGCAACACATCGATGCGACCATCAAGATGATCAAATCGAGCGGTATTTGCTGCCTGCATTTGATCAAGGCGATCAAGGATCATCTGAAAGGAATGGTCAGAGCTGGAAGAGGACTGTGGAACGTCAGGATCAATATACGGGCCAGAGGTGGCTGAGGATGGAATGGGTGGAGTGATTTCTCGAGTGTCGGCCTTATGCTTGAAAACTCTATCCATATCCTGATAGATGCCCAACTTGGTCAGAATATCAATATCAATTTTCTGAGTCTTCACATCTACTGTTTGAGTAAATACTCCTGATACAGATACACCAAAGTTTTGAAATATCTGAGATATAGTAGGTGCATATGGCAAATCCCCAGCACAACTACATTGCTGTAGCATGTGCTGTTGTACCAGATATATCCAGTTAATTTTTTCTTTGGTCTTCAATCCATACAGGATTTGCAATTCCAGATCACTTATTTGTGCATGGTTTGAAACTTGAGGTAAAAGCACATAACTCAGGAAATAATGAAGTAATCTGTCACAAACCTTTAGGGGACCAACTGGCAGAACATCTCGAGTACGAGCAGATTCCAATCTCTGACGCTACTCCTGAAGTTGAGCCTTAGAAAATCGACATAAGCTTTGGTAGAATGTCTTTCTGTTGAAGCCAGACTAAGGACACAGAATCTCTGCAGTGAGTTTTCGCCCCTCATAGGGAATTCCCAGACAATTCCCTAGGTCCTCCAGAGTCATGATAATGTCAACACCTTTGACTTGGGACACAAACTTGCCATTAATATATTGCAGATTGCAGTAGAAAACCTTGACCAGTTCAGGATAGTAGGGACCATGGAGGGAGACAAAATCTTCTAAACCTTGAAACTCAAACAGAGAAGGAAAGTCTAAGCCAGCAGAAAGAAAGTATTGAGAATACCATATTTTGGGGCAAGGATTGGCCTCTCCAGAAAATGAGAAAGGAATCGCTTTTTCTGCTCCTCAGTCCGAAGAAGCCTAGAGATATCAAGGGGATTCAGACCAAACCCAACATTTTTGGTGCGAGCCCTCTTTGATCCAGATGCAACCATGAAGAAACAGAAGGAAGAGAGGTTCTGTTTTGGAGAGTGGAGAAGAGAAGAATGAGTTTTGAGGGTGATGAATGCAAGAACAATGTAGGAGATAGAGGAAACAAACAACCACTAGCAAGAATCACAAAGTTTTTGGACAAGATTTGAAGAAAAATTAGGAACAAAGGAAGAAGAAATGACTTCAGTTTGGGAGAGTGAGAAGCAATCGATTAACTCAATGGCAGAAATGAGCCAGGGAATATATATAAAGGGCTGTAATCGATTACTAAACTCCCACAGTCAATTACCATGGCAGATTTTTGAACTGGTAATCGATTAACACACCTTGTAATCGATTACAATGGTTGGTAATCGATTACCAAGCCCTGTAATCGATTACTGCCTTGAGTAATCGATTAACTTGAGCAGTTTTAAAATCGTTTAAGCATTTTCTCTGCTTGTAATTGATTACTTACCTTGTGTAATCAATTACTTGCACCAAAACTCGAAGAAAATTTAAAATTTAAAGTTTTAAAACATAAGAACATCAAATGTAAAGCTAACACTTCAGAGAAATACACATCTGTCAGGGAATTCAGTCAGTTAGAGACAAATAATTAAACATAAATAGATTAGCTTATATCAGTCTCATCCAAAATACCTAATTCCCTTCTAATTTTATAAAAAGGTTCTTTTGGCAAAGGTTTTGTTAAAATGTCAGCAAGCTGGTCATGAGTTGAAACAAAATCTAGTTCAACTTCCTTTTTCAAAACATGATCTCTGAGAAAGTGATGTTTAATGTCTATGTGTTTCATTCGAGAATGCATCACAGGATTCTTGGTTAAATTGATAGCACTCGTGTTGTCACATTTAATGGGAATATAACCAAGGTCTAGACCGAAATCTTTTAACTGCTGCTTGAGCCACAAGACTTGTGCACAGCAACTTCCGGCAGCAATATATTCTGCCTCAGGGGTGCTTAATGCAAGACAAGCTTGTTTCTTGCAAGACCATGAATGTAACATCCCGCTCCTTTCTTAGTAGAAATTTCCCAAATAACTATTGATAGAACCCTTGGTATGAGTAAATGTGGGGAAGTTTGTAGGAATTAATCTGTTTGGTTTTAACCAATGTTGATGACACTCAAATGATTCCTACTGACCCTCAGAATTGAATGATGAGATTAAACTGACTGTTAAACGGAGTTTGGCTTAGTTTCGGACGATTCCGCAGACACTAAAATAGCTCTGTTTAGCTTGTAAAATTGAGCAGAGAGCCCCAAGTCTCTGGAAACCCAACCGGTACCAGGGAAAAGTTTCAGACACCTTAGAATAGTCCCACGACCCCATTGGGAAGGTTGAGAAGTAACGAAATCGCGAGCCGAATGGTGGTCTACAGTCACCAGGGCTCAAGGACGGGTCAAAGGTATCTGTGAAAAATACTCATCCTGAGAAAAATTCACAAATATCTTAAAACAATAATATTCCCATGACGAGGGAAATTAGAGGATTGCGACAGTATAAGCGAAATATTTTTCGGACGACCGTGCGCTAAGCACCGGCACTGTGAGCGATAAAACCAGAGCGAAACGGGACCGGGAGAAAGTCAAAAATGGCACCTGCACGTGATAGAATCAGATTTCAAGGGAAATAATATAAAATTTCAACACTATTCATTGATGTGACATTTCTGTTATCTTTTGAATTAATTAATTTTTAAAGAAAATAAAAAATGGCAAAATTGTAAATATGCATAGGGGTAAAATGGTAATTTTTAGGGGAAGGATTTTGGCTATAAATAGCCACCCCATATGCAGAAATTTTCAAGAGAAAATTCTCTCTGGAACTAGAGGAAACTCTGCCCGTGTGTGCCACAGTTACCTTGCAGAAACTCTGCCGGAAAGCTTGGATCGTGCCCAAGACTTAAAGGACGGCTCCCCCACGTCTCTTCCACCACCGAACAGCCCCCAAGAAGTGGGTAACTCTAGTTTACTCACCTCCTTGGTGGTTGGATGTGTTTATGTGTGTGTGTATGCTTCTATGTATGTTTGCCTATGTATGTTAGAATTTGTGCTAAGAGTTTATGATGATTCTGAAGGGTCTTGTGACCTGGACTAGGTAGTTTTATGAAGGTTGGAATATGTGTAAAAACTTTAAGGAGTGGCCATGATAATGGAGGAAAAGAAAGCAAGAAAAACAAAGGTGCAGGTTTCAGTTTCGCTTACGTGACGCTGAGCGGCCTTATGAGCCGCAAAGCGGACTCATGAACTGCTGAGCGGACTCATGAACTGCTGAGCGAACCTGGACTCCGCTGAGCGAGCAGGAGGCAAATGTTTTTGAACGTGAAGCATCAGGGTGCTGAGCGGCCATACGACCCGCTGAGCGGACTGATGGTCACGTGGGAGCAAGATTTTAGAAAAGGTGTTGTGGTGGTTTCAGGGGACCACTGAGCGGACCTAGGGTCCTGCTGAGCGATCTGAGTCCTGAATGTCTCATGGGAGCTGTCTTGGGGAACATAGTTCAACAAGTTATGATTTAAGTGATGTGTATGATTAAAGTATATGATCTATGTGATGTAAACTGTAAGATGCCATGCATTATAATTATTTGGGGTAATCTTTTAGCATTACATGCATCATGTTAAGGTACTTTTAGAGGACTAGAAATTAATCACGTAATGAGTAAATATGAGAATTGAATTGAACCTTAGGGAATAAGTCATGCCATGATATGTGCCCAGAAAGGTAAAGAAAAGAACAAATGTTATGAGAAAGACAAGATGATGATATGATGAAATGCTATAAGTACAGGTGCAGGACGTGACGTCACTAGGTCCATATGACAATCCCACTTCAGTGGAGTCACAAGGGCATACTGAAGGTGGAAGTCCGCCACAGGTGGTGTCGCAAGGACATGCCTGGAGGTGTACGGTTACCACGCCCAGCAATGTCGAAAGAGGGCATGCTAAGGTGGGGGTACGATACTAGCCTACTTCTGAGGTAGAAGGTGGAAGCCCGCTGTAGATAGGTCGAAAGATAGCATGCTATGGTGGGGATAACGAGTACCACACTTGGTCGCGTCGCGAGGGCCGACCCCTCACCATCCCAGCAGTTGGATGGTTGTTCATATCGTTGGTCGACGCATTCCTCCTATGAGCTTTACGTGGTTAGCTACCACACCGGTAATAGTGCTATCGGGTCGTCAACAATAAGGAACACAAGGAGTTTGTAGTCGAGGCCATGGCTACAAGAGTGTAAGGGCTCAAAGTATGAAAGAAAGAGAAAAGTATGAAAGAAAGTATGAAAGTCAGAAAGTATGTGATGTGTGCATGAATGTAAGTATGTGATGTATGTAAGAGTATATGTATGAAAATATGAGTAAGTCAGCAGGTAAACCAGTATCATGTAGTTACCGTCAAGAGAACGCTCGAGACTGATATGTATATATATGCGAAGGAAAGTAACAAGCACGAGAACTTAGATAAGAAAGATTAGTTCCCCTACCACTTAGTAACGTAGATAAAGCCGTTCAGGACTTTAGGACAGATAATAATCAGTAGGGATGTTAGTATGCATGTTCACTTAGAAACCCCTGAGCGGCCTGAAGTCTGACCTAGCATAACGAGAGATCCAAGAGCTAAAGTTATTTCCACTGAGAACCTACTGTTCTCACCCCACTATCTTATGACTTCAGGGACATATGATGACTCGTACTATGAGGATGCGCCGAACCGGCCGAGGAGCTGTGAGGCGATTAGGACTGGACACGGACACCAGAGCCAGCTAGAGCTAGTATTTTGTTAGGGGCAGACTGAGGAACTCTACAGTTAGCCCCGATATTTTGATGATACGCATTGTACATATTGAACAGGTTGCTTGTATATTACTTATTGTAATAATTGTATGACTGTTGTGATGGACCGAATGGATGTATATTTCATGCTTTGCTATTACTAGACTGTTATCCGCTAAGCTTAAGGGCTTTACCGCTTATTATAATTGTTCTTTCAGACGCATGGCTCCTATCTTATGAATAATCTATGCAAATAAAAAGTTTAAAATCGGTCCCTATTTTCCTAAACCACTATTTTTTAAAAGTAATAATGGACTATAAGTATTCCCACCAGGTAGTAAACAACCTAGTGAGCTTTGCGTATGACTTAAGTGTATGCAGTTAGCTAGGGTGTTTCAATGAGACTAGAGCATTCCCTAAGATGTGACATGTACCACTAGTGCTTTTGCATTCGGTTTTACAACCAACAAAGTCAGAATCAGAATAACCAATCAACCTGCAAGTGCTTCCTCTAGGGAACCATAATCCAACATTGACAGTGCCTTTTAAATATTTGAAAATTCATTTTATAGCACTTAAGTGAGATTCTTTTGGAGATGATTGAAATAGAGCACATAAGCAAACACTGAACAAAATATCAGGTCGACTAGCAGTTAGATATAACAAAGATCTGATCATACCTCGATATTGTGTCACATGAATGGGCTCACCGGAGTCATCCTGATCCAGATAGATGCTTGATCCCATTGGTGTTGCTATTGTCTTACAATCATCCATCTTATATTTCTGCAATAGTTCTTTGCAGAACTTGGGTTGGTTTATGAATGTTCCATTTTTGGTTTTCTTGATTTGTAGACCAAGAAAGGAGATCAATTTTCCCATCATGGACATCTCAAATTCTCCTTGCATGAGATCAGAAAATTCCTTGCATAGAAGTTCATTAGTAGAACCAAATATAATATCATCCACATAAATTTGAACCAATAAGGTATGACCTTTAGTTCTTTTAATAGAAAGAGTTGTATCAACTTTACCTTTTTCAAAACCCTTGTCGCATAGAAATTTTCTCAATCGATCGTACCAAGCTCTTGGAGCTTGTTTGAGGCCATAAAGTGTTTTCTTAAGTTTATATACATGAGAAGGATTTGTGAAATCTTCAAACCCAGGGGGTTGACGAACATAAACCTCCTCTTGTATATAGCCGTTTAAGAATGCACTTTTGACATCCATTTGATATAATTGAAAGTTTAAAGAACATGCATATGTCAGAAGTAAACGTATAGCTTCTAACCTGGCCACTGGTGCATAGGTTTCATCATAATCAATACCTTGTTCTTGATTGTAACCTTGAGCCACCAATCTTGCTTTGTTACGAACGATGATGCCATTTTCATCAAGTTTGTTCCTGAACACCCACTTTGTACTAATGATTTGTTTATCTTCGGGTGCCAGTACGAGCTCCTATACTTCATTTCGAGTAAACTGATTAAGTTCTTCCTGCGTGGCTAGAACCTAGTGTTCGTCTTTAAGTGCATCATGTACTTTGGATGGCTCGATTTGTGACACAAACGCCATATGTAAGCAAGCATCATTGAGGTTTAATCTTGTGGTGACTCCTCTTGATATATCACCAATATTATTAATTGGGTGATCTCTGTGCGTTCTCCATTCCTTGGGTAGATTGTCCTGAACTTGTTCTTCAAGATGAACTTGATCAATGACATCTTTGTCTTCTCCTTGGATTTGTTCATCATTTCTTGAAGTAGTCCCTTCATTTTCATCATCATTAAGAGAAACAACTTTTTCCTCTTTGGAGGGGTTAGTTTCATTAAATGATACATATATTGATTCTTCAATAGTATGAGTTCTTTTATTGAAGATACAATAAGCTTTGCTAGAAAGAGAGTATCCAAGAAATATACCTTCATCAGCTTTTGCATCGAACTTACCAAGGTTGTCTTTATCGTTGTTTAGAACAAAACATTTTGCACCAAATATATGAAAATGTGCAATATTAGGTTTTCTACCCTTGAACAACTCATATGGAGTTTTCTTTAGAAAAGGTCTAATGAGAACTCTGTTAGAAACATAGCAAGCTGTGTTAACAGCATCTGCCCAAAAGTATTTAGGCAGATTGGTTTCATTAAGCATAGTTCTTCAAGAGATCTATTTTTCTTTTCTACAACTCCATTTTGTTGTGGGGTTCTAGGAGCGGAGAAGTTATGAGAAATGCCACTTTCAAGACAAAACTCTTCAAAGAATGCATTTTCAAATTCACCACCATGATCACTTCTTATAGATGCAATTTTCAAAGATTTTTCATTTTCTACAAGTTTAGCAAATCTTTTAAATGCATCAAAAGCATGATTTTTGTGAGATAAAAACAAAGTCCAAGTAAACCTTGAGTAGTGATCAACAATTACACGACCATAATAGTTTCCTCCAAATCTTTTTGTCCTAGATGGACCAAACAAGTTCATATGGAGTAACTGGAGAAGTCTAGTAGTTGAGAGAACATTCTTAGGTTTAAAGGAGACTTTGGTTTGTTTACCTTTTTGACATGCATCACACAGTCTATCTTTAATAAACTTAATTTTTGGTAAACCAATGACTAGATCATGCTTAATAAGTTTGTTTAGGTGATCTATATGAATGTGTGCTAAACGTTTGTGCCATAACCAACATTGATTATTGTTTTTAACCATGAGACATGTGTTTTTAGATGATATTTCTTCTAATGAAATCATGAAAACCTTATTGATTTTGTATCCTGAAAATTTTATTTGGGTTTTCTTATCTTTTACCACACAAATATCATCTTCAAATCCAACTATAAAGCCTTTGTCACATAATTGACTGATACTAAGCAAATTATGACCTAGGCCTTCAACATATAACAAATTCTCAATAATAGTTTGAGGAGGCATACCTATTCTTCCAATGCCAATGATTTTGCCTCGCTCGTTGTTACCGTATGTTACATACCCTTTGTTTCTTGGGATAAAAAATGAGAACTTTGACTTGTCACCAGTCATATGTGAGGAGCAGCCACTATCAAGATACAATAGGTCACTTGTTGTCCTCATACATATCTGCAAAACAAGTTAAAAATGAGTATAAGGTACCAATGTGCTTTGGGTCCTTACTTGTTAGATCCTTTCACAATCCACATTTGTTGGCCACTTGGAACACTATACCTTTTAGTATAACATGCATTAGATGTGTGTCCTTCTAAGCAGCAATAACTACATATGTATTGGTAGGGTCCCTTTGCTCCACAGATTATTGGGTCTGGATCCTTGGGCCTTTACGGCCTAGTTCATAACAGGAGCCCCCAGCTTAGGCCGAGGAGGATTTACTACGCGATCCAAGTTTTGATTTCATATTCTGTATGTTTTGTTTAGTGGCTGTTTAGGGGTTTTTCCTTCTAGAAAATCGTGCGAAAGGACGTGAGTCTTGTTAAGAAAATTGGACCACTTAGCTGTTGCCACGTGTATGTTTGTTGAACGTTTTATCTTCTCGAGGAGGCGGGTACTAGGGCCGTAATGATGACTTTTGGAGGGAAATCGCTTTGTTTGTCTCACCTGTTTCCCTTACGTATTTAACCCTTGAGACAATTCAGTTTTCCTGTTTCCAAATTCTTATTGCTTTTCTTTATTTTTCTTGTGCTCTTCTTTGGTTGTTGCTCTATTGGGTGTTATCTATTGCATTTCCTTTTTTCTCTGTTGCTGACTTACTTTAGTAAGTTCCTTTCTCCTTTACATTTACACTTAAATGTTTCTGCTCTGATGAAATGCATACTTCGTGAATGCCTTTTAGATTCATTTTCTGTTATATATGTGAAATGTTGGATGCCTTGCTATTTATAATTTTCTGGGATTCCGGGAAAATGTGAGTAATTAATTGTATATGGGAATTATTGATGGGAGTCCTGTCTTCTTTTATGTTTCAGTAGTGAGGTTAAATGTGCAACACCCTAGCTAGTTGGCCTATGCTTAAGTCATAGGTTTCCCTGGCTAGGTGGTTGAATGCTGGTGCTGCGAACTACTACTGTTCTAGATTACTAACTGAAATTAGGGTTACGGAAAATATGGGCCAATTTGAAATTTCTTTGCAAGTACGGGTGTTAAGAAAATAATGAGCCATGCGAATAACATAACGCATAGCGGCATAGCTAAAAGATAAGAGAGTGCGAGTACATACCTGTAGTGTGGAGCTTTATCGGTAGAAAGTACACATAGGGGCCCGAATGTACATAACACACCATTATATTACAATGCATAGGTTTACACAATCAGATAGTCATACATATCAGTCTGCATAATATACAAACACGCTATCTACAATAAAACTACGTACACGAGCAGTACTGCTCGCTCCGTGTACGGTACAGGTCCTATCCCTACTTTCTGGTCCTGTTGTCTGCCACCTACTCGGTGTCTCCTAGGCGCTCCAGGGGCTCCTCCTCCTCCTCGCTACTCACGTCACTGCAGAAAAGTCGCGTGGGACGAAGCGGCGTGGCCGAGCTGAGAGTACCCTCTTTCTAGCCGTGGTCCTGCGGCCTCGGGCTCGGACAGTCGGAGTAGATGCACCGGGGTCTGTGACTAGCGTCTGGGCTGGTGTGGGGGTCGGCTCTGGCTCCGATGAAGGCATCTCCTCATCACCGTTAAGGTGAATCGGGTCTCGGCTGCTACTCCCTGGACGCTCATCAATCCAGATCGGGTTCATCGGTGATGTCCCTGGGCTCTGAGTCTCTGTCGAGGAGAATGATCAGGCTCGTCCAATAGACACGCAGGTGCAAAGGTGCTCGTCTCGAGAAGGGTGTCTGTGCGGTAGTTGCGCATACGGGTCCGGGTGAATAACCATACATCCTTTGCTGGTGGAGATGCCATGGCTGCAAGCTGGATCCATAATCGAGTGGGGGGTGAGAACCCTTGGTCCTCAGTGGGTTTCGGTGGCTATCAATGGTTCATTTACTCAGGTATCCTCCAGGCCATTCAGGGGGTTTCTAAGTGATCATGCATACTACAACCCTACTGATTATTATCTTTTTCTAAGACCCTGAACAGCTTTATCTAAGTTAGCTAGGTGACTGGAAAACTAGTCTTTCTTACTAAGTTCACGTGCTTGTTGACCTTACATTTCGGTTACAATTCTACTAATCGTCTCGGGTCGTTCCCTTGACGTTACATAATGCACAAACAGTTATAAATATGTATCCACACATATACAGACATTCATTCAATCACAGATATATAATTACATAGTGCATGGGGGCATTGGGGATCTCTTACGCGTACCGGCTGGCCGGGTTAGCGTCCTTCTTCTCCGCTTTGGCACATACTGGCTGGCCGGGTTAGTGCATCTTTTCTTATGCATACCGGCTTGCCGGGTTAGCGCTTTCTCTCCTTACGCGTACCGGCTGGCCGAGTTAGCACTTTTTCCTTGACTTCCTCCTTTTTCTGTCCATCCTCTACCTTCCTTGTGTCATTAGCCTCTTCGAACCAATCCTCACTGGTGGGGATGGGCAAGGTAACACATCAACCAATCCAACTTTGTGAACTGGTGAGGGGCTTGTCTGTAAGACTTTGCCAAGATAGGGCTTCCTAACATATAACTATATACGTGTTCCCTAGGTTCCATTATTATCTTTATACATTAGGTGATTAATCTCTAATTCTCTAGGATTGTCCTAACACCTATGCACAACCCATTCTTCATGATGCATGCTCTAATACACAATAATGGACTCCTCCTTACTCATTGGATCCTTTGGAACCACCAAAGTCTCAAGTCTGCCAGGTTTCATTCGAATACTTGGAGTGGCATTCGAATGAAATCCCTCTGAGTTCTTTCATTCGATTGAAATGAGTTTTCATTCGACTGAATCCCTCAGCATTCTTTCATTCGAATACTAGGGGATTCATTCGATTGAATTCCTGAAATTTGCTTTCATTCGACTGCAGGGGAATTCATTCGAAGAAATGCTCATTTTGGCTTTCATTCGACTGAAAACCTTGTGTATTCGAATGAATACTGAAAAATCGCCTCCCCGAGACTCCAGTTCTCAATTTTCACTGTTCCTAGGGTTCCAATCAGTACAGTTCTGCGTTTCATTTCTCAAAATTTCTCAAAACCCTTTTTACCCTATATCCCCCCAAAATACTACCTAATTTTTCTATAGTCAGATACACAGATATACATATATACAGTTAGAAATTAAACCACATAGACAGTGGGCTAAGAGTTACCCACATCCGATGCAGATTCCGAATCGGTGGTCTTGAAGGGGAGAATTTCCTCTTTAGGATGATGTGCTCCAGTGATTTTTCTGAGGCTCCGGCACGAAACTTAGATGTGTCGGAATGGGACTGTCAGTTGGTTAAAGAGGCGTAACTTTTGAAAAGTTACGTGGTTATTTATAACCACGCACAGTAAATCCATTTCTTTTCTTTTTCTTTTTCTTTTATCTCTTTTCTTTTCCTTGTTTTTGCTGAAGCTCTGCTTCAGTTTCTTTTTATTATTATTATATAATTATTTATTATTTATTCATTTATTATTTAGCTTCCCTCAAAAGTTAACCCCCTCCTATCTGGTTCCATTTTCGCTCAGTCGCATATCCGGTTGCCCTAAAAATATTCCAGACATACCGTTGTGATCCATTTATTTTTCTCTTCGGTCCAAGATCTTTTTCCTATGGATCAGGGACTTTACCGCCGAGTCGAGAACTCCCATGGACGTTTTTCAGTATCCGAGAAATTTTCGTTCGAGTCAAAACTCGTCTGGCAACTTTGGAAAATTACGGAACGACTAAACCTAGCCCGTTTCCCTAAATTTCCAGGGTTTCGGAGGTTTAACCCTTCTCCCCTCGATTCCTCGGTGTTTCCCGGCTGTTCCCGGTGGCGAAACTTGCTGGCTTTCTGCACTTAGGAACGCGGGATGTTACATTCCACACCCTTGCTGAAATTTCGTCCCCGAAATTTGAGCGTCGTTACGTTCCAAATCCCAAATCCGGGCTGCTTTGGGTTTTAGGTATGTTTCCCCAGGAAACCCTAACTTTTCTGGGCCTTTCAAGACTCAAACGAACCCTCAAAATCATCCTTGGGGTACCTCATTCGAATCCGTTATGAGCATTCACTCGAATGGTTTGCAGAGTTCTTAGATCATTCGAATGAAGTATTCGAATACCCTCATTTTTACTTATTCATTCGAATGAACATCGAGTTTCATTCGAATGAACTGCGATCTAAAGCCATTTTAAACGTCTTTCTTTGTCTTCCCTCCACTTTCCTCTTCTCCTCTCCTCCGCGACCAAAACCCTAGCAGAGCTCAGGCGCGCCTCCAGCTTCCATCACCCCACTCCCTTGCTTGCTCACTTTTCCTCTTCGTGTCCTAGCTCCTCCCTGCTCCTCCTCTTTGGTTTCCCCTCCTCCGCCACTCTCAACCCGCGGCTCACTTCCCCCCTTCTCACCCAAACCGTGCCCTTCACCTTTCTCTCTCTCAAACTGAACCTCCCCCGCACTATGAGCCATCCGAGTAGCCGTCCTTCCCGGTCCAAGAATGCAGGGTCATCGTCGTCTCAAAATTTCCCGCATTGGTTCTACTCGGAAGCGCAATGGCATAATTTCGAGGCCAACTACAAGGAACGGGACATTATGGAGCCGAAGATCCTTGACTGGGATACATTCGAGGAGATTTCGGCGGAGATTTTAGTCCACTTGGACTCTGCTGACTTGCTGGAGTTCGTGTGCTTCAGCCACCCTGTGTATCCACAGCTGGTCCGCGTGTTTTACAGCAACATGCGGGTCAGCGACAATGTGATGACAATGGAAGTGTGCGGGGTACCCATCGAGCTGACATTGGAGCTACTTGGGACCGTGCTCGAAATACCCTTCGCCGGGCACGAGTTGGCTTCTGGCGTCTCCGAGTGGGCAGTTACCTCCGCTGGGATCCCGTTCGGGGAAGACTTGGCCCTGGACACCATCGGGCATTCGGGCATCAAGAGCTCGAAGAACCGGCCACAGGTCAGCGGCCTTCCGGTGGAGCAACGCATTTATCACTACCTACTGACGCACACGCTCATCCCGAGGAGCGGGAATCACTCTGTGCTGTCTCGAGATGACTGCCTGATGCTGTGGGCGTTGGCTGAGGGTCGCGAGCTTAACTGGGCCCTGCTCATGATGCACCGCATGGCCCAGACGCGTACTCATGGCAGTGCCCTCCCTTATGCCGTGCAAATCTTTGAGCTCCTCAGCTACTTCTAGGTTCCAGTTGAGGGTATGTTCTTGCTCTTTTTATTTTCCTTTGTTTTAACCTTTAATTAATTTAGCGAGCGACGTGGCTTTATGGTTTACTAATTGAGGTTTCGGTTGGTGCTTTTGACTTTTCAGGGAAGCAACAATGGTCGCCGAAAGTCACATGGAAAATTGACTCCGGCTGCCTGGCGAAGATGCACATTCCATCACAGCCGACCATCAGCTGCCGTATGACGTGCCCCAAGGTGGTCGTGCAAGGAAAAGAGCAGTTCCCTCATCTCCTGTCGCACCCTCGACCTCTGCTGACCCTCGCATTACTGTTCCCGGCCCTTCCAAGCCAGTTACGGCTCCTGGTCTCGCATCAGCGCAGATGGATCTACTCATGAGCAGCATGGACATGTCGCGTCTAGAGCGGCTCGAGCATATGATGGTGCGGATAGATCGGGACCTGACTGCCGTCTACGGGTATCTGGGGTGGTCTAGGTCTACCCTAGCCGAGGATGCCTCAGCCTCGAGTGTAGCTCCGGTGGCCATGGACGAAGATCCGACCTCTGTTCCGGAAGAAGCGGAGTAGGCTACTAAGGCTTCTTAGGGTTTAGGCTAATTAGGATTATGTATAGTAGCCTTAATGGCATTTTTTTTTCTTTGCAACTAGCATAGGTTAGGGGTATTTTCGGGATTTGGCTTGTAACGAGTCGAATAGACTCCTAATCTATGTACTCACGGCTAATTATTAACGTAATGTTAGTTTAATGCATTTTAAAAGTATGCTTAATAGCTCAATTACGCACCCTATGGGAAGTTTTGTCCATATGCAGCGAATCGGGGCTTCGGGCAGTCAAATAACTCCCGGGGGCATCCACCCGTGGTGTCTAGGAAGGAAGTGCGAGGAATTAGGTCTCTATCCGGGGAACGAGGAAAATTTTGGGGGTTATAGGAGCCTTAGGAGCGATTTAGGGCTCAGGGGCAAAATGGTAAATTTAAAGGTAATGGTTCCCGGCTACCCCTCAGCTGGTCCCAATACGCCTATTGGAAGTTGGACGAGGGCCCCATTGGTGGGTTTGACCTAATTGGCAACGGTGATACGCGTAAGTGACATTTCGCCGTCAAATGGAGGTTTTACGAGCCATTAGCGAGCATAACGGCCGTAACAGCTCACGGCTGGATCTAGGACTTTACCGACACCAAGGCAGGGTGAGTCACGAACTTGAACCCACGAGTTTTGCAAAACCGAACTTTGAACGGGGAAAAACTCATAACCTATAAGCCTTTCCCACGGAGGGGTAAAAGTGGGAATTCGGAGGAATTCATCGCGACGCTCATCGGCCTTCAGTCCCAACTAAGACACGGAAATGAAATGGGAAGACCTCGGGAGGAAACAAAGCACAGAATGCAAAATGTTCTGCAAAATAGACAAATTTGCTGTCATCATTCGAATGAATACCAGATCCGTATTCGAATGAACCAAATTCGAGGCATATTCGAATGAGTCCTGGAATAGTTTCCCTAAGTGTTCTCAACACTTTTTCCCTTCCGACTCCGCGATTCCTGCCTCTCTCCAAGACTCGCATACACCTCCCCTTGCTTCCTTTATCCAGGCCATCCTTCGGCTCTCCTTGGGCTGCCTCGTGGCCCAATTAGCATCGTGCTCGCCGAGTTCCCAGGGTTTCGGCAGCCCTCCACCTCTCGAGGCTCTTCGAAAGACCTACAAAACCTTTAACCGTACGCAACGCCGTGCCTCATCTCTTCTGGGCGATATGGCTGTCCACCGTCGTCTGCGAACCCTGAGGTGATTAGCCTCGAAAGAACCGACGCTCACTGGTCCAGCACATCTCCACTCGTCGAGTGTGCACCGAATTCATGCTCGGAAGCATAGTGCAGCTCAATCTTCTGGCTGCATTGGACCAAACTGCTCTGATACCAACTACAACACCCTAGCTAGTTGGCCTATGCTTAAGTCATAGGTTTCCCTGGCTAGGTGGTTGAATGCTGGTGTTGCGAACTACTACTGTTCTAGATTACTAACTGAAATTAGGGTTACGGAAAATACGGGCCAATTTGAAATTTCTTTGCAAGTACGGGTGCTAAGAAAATAATGAGCCATGCGAATAACATAACGTATAGCGGCATAACTAAAAGATAAGAGAGTGTGAGTACATACCTGTAGCGTGGAGCTTTATCGGTAGAAAGTACACATAGGGGCCCGAATGTACATAACACACTATTATATTACAATACATAGGTTTACACAATCAGAGAGTCATACATATCAGTCTGCATAATATACAAACACGCTATCTACAATAAAACTATGTACACGAGCGGTACTGATCGTTTTGTGTACGATACAGGTCCTATCCCTACTTTCTGGTCCTGCTGTCTGCCACCTACTCGGTGTCTCCTAGGCGCTCCAGGGGCTCCTCCTCCTCCTCGCTACTCAGGTCCGTCACTCCAGAAAAGTCGTGTGGGACGAAGCGGCGTGGCCGAGCTGAGAGTACCCTCTTTCTGGCCGTGGTCCTGCGGCCTCGGGCTCGGACAGTCGGAGTAGACGCACCGGGGTCTGTGACTGGCGTCGGGTGAAACACCCTCGCTAGTCGGCCTATGCTTAAGTCACAGACTTCCCAGCTAGGTGGTGCTCTTCTGGTGCTGTGAACCATTATGATTCTATATCCTGGTTTAAAATTAGGGTTTACAAAATAACGGGCCAATTTAAAACTTCTTTTAATCATACTAAGAAGATATCGAGCCATACGCATCATACATCACATAAATAGATCAGAAAAGAAAGTAAAGGAAACAAGAGTACATACCTGGCGTACGGCGAGTACCCGAAGAAAATACAGTTACGACCCACAGATAACACACACATAATTATACATTTATATAATAAGGAGTATCATTGTCCTATCACGGATATACATATTCTACCTCAGTTAGACACAATGATACCTATACACCATACTACAAGTGAACTAAACCTCCGCACACAGATGAGTACTACTCATTGCGTGTACGATACAAACCTAACTCCGTCTCTCGGTTAGCACTGAAGGGGCTCTCCTGCAGCTACTCATCGGAATCCTCCTCTCCCTCTCCGGGATCCACCTCATCCTCGCTGGAGATATCCGTCACGGCGGTGAACTCGCGGGGCACGAACCTGCGTAGTCGTATTGGGAGAACGCTCTTGCGGGCGGTAGTGTGCATACCTCATCCTCGAACCGGCGGTGTAGCTGGCTCTGGGTCTGTCTCTGGCTCAGGCCTCAGCGGTGGCTCTAGTCTCGGTGGTGGAGGGTCATCCTCTCCGTCAACGTGGATCGGATCGGGGGAGCTGCTACCTAGACACTCGTCGATCCAAGTGGGGCGCATGGGCGACGACCCTGGCCCTCGAAGCCTGCGGCGTACCTGCTCCGGACTCTCTCCCGAAAAGTTCGCGGGGGCGAACGTGCTGGTCTCCAGTAAGGTGTAGGTGCGGTAATTGCGCTGTGAGCGCGTGAACAACCAAACGTCCTTGGGAGGCGGTGACGACATGCCTATCACTGGAGTCATACACAAGTGGGGATAAGAACGACTACGTTCTTAGTGGAAACTCTACGTGGCTACTATAGTTCAATTACTCGGGCATCCTCCAGCCACTCAGGAAAAACCTCATCTTGTACCTACATCCTGAGCAGCTTTATCTATGTTACTAGGTGATTGGATTTCTAATCTTGTCATTACCTGGGCTTCGTGCTTATTAACTGGGCGTTGCTATTAGAGACGTGTTATTCGTCTTGGGACGTTCCCTTGACGATACATAATGCATGAACAGTTATACATAATGCTTAAACATACATACATACATACTTATCACCAGAACATCAATCATCAATTCATACATATTATTTCATAATGCATGGGGGAATCTGGGGATCTCTTACGCGCTCTGTAGCTGCGTCCTACTTAGTCCTTACACCTTTGTAGCTGTGGCCTCGGACTACAACCTCTTTTTGCCACTATTGCATCGACCCGACAACGCTCTTTACCGGTATGGTAGCTAACCATGCAAGGCTCATAGGAGGTAAACATCGAATGCAATTAGTGCAACCATCCCCTCTTTCTGGAATGGCGAGGGATCAAAACTATAAGTGATCAGGTGTGGACATGCTTAGATCGGCCCTATGAGTCAATCCAGTTTCATTTTCCTCCTTTTGTGGGGCCCTTTAGTCATCATATCCTTTGTACAGACCTATGCCTCTTTGTCATATCTGGGCCTATGCCCGTTTTACATATTTGGGCCTATGCCTGTTTTACATATTTAGGTCTATGCCCGTTTTGCATATCGTGATCAGGTCTCTTTACCTGCGTTGCTCGTAACCAATTCATCTTGCTGAATTGGCGAGGGCGTGTCTGTAAGACCTTGCCAAGAGAATAGGGGTTTCCTAATCATATAACTAAACTCCTTAACTATGGTCTACCGTACCAACTGGGGTCAGGACCTTCCTAAACCTTTCTTGGATTCCTAGGGTTCCATTATGATCTTCATTAAACTTTAACGTGAACTTCTAATTTTCTAAGGTCGTCCTACCTCTTACGACGGCCTTTCCTCATGATGCATGCTTAATTTACACAAAAACATACATAACTATGCAGGTTGGATTCCATAGAACCTTTAAAATCATAAGTTTTCAATTGGCATTCGAATACCAAGGGTTTTGGCATTCGATTGCTTCTTTCAATCGAATCCCTTAGGGATTTAATCGGCTGAAATCCTTCTCGGACTTTCGTTCGAATGAAATCCTCAAGTCTTCGATTGAAATCCTCCGCGGTCTTTCATTCAAATGAAATCCTCAAGTATTCGATTGAAATCTAAAATCTTCTTTCATTCGAATCCGTGGGAATTCAATCGAATGCTACAGCAAAAAAATTGCCCCGAGAGTAACTTTCTCAGGGGTTTTCTCCGCGAAACATTTTCAATGTCTACAGTGATCCAATCCATACAGTTATGGTCTCCAAACCTCAAAATCTTCAAAATCTAACTCCCATAACTCATTTCCTATAATTTGTACAAAAAGGTTTTTCACTCACATACACAGAAATGCATTTAAATAATCATTAAATAAACCACATAGACAATGGGCTTAGAGTTACCCACATCTGATGAAAATTCCAGTCCGGTAGACTGGAAATAGAAAATTCCCTCTTCACAACGGCGTGCTCCTAGGATTTTTCCGAAGTCCGACAATGCTTCCGCAGTGTGCTCGAGTGGATTGGTGAAAGTGAAATGAAAATGACATCTGAAAGATGGCTATTTATAGCCTATTTTCCTTTTTCTATTTTTCCTTTTTCTTTTTCTTTTTCTTTTGTCACCTGTTATTATTATTATTATTATTATATTATTAATATTATTATTTTTATGAATTTATAACTTCTGCTGAAGGAGGTCAAATAGCCTTTGACCAGTCCCGTTTTCGTTTCATTGCATTCTGTCCAGTATTTCACACCCCAGTTGCCCTAAAAATATTCCGGGCATACCGTCGTGATCTGTAAATTTTCCCCTTGACCCGGGAACTACCACTCAGGAGTTTTTGAAACACCCTAGCTAACTGTTTACCCGTACGTAGTAAACAAAGCTCACTAGGTTGTTGTCTACTTGGTCGGAATACTTTAGTCCATAGTTATTTTTTGAAAATAGTCGTTGCTCAATAAAATAAGGACCCGTTTTAAACTTTTGCTTGTATCACATTAATAATAAAATAGAGCCATGCATTGGAACAAAACAAATATAACAAAACGGATAACATTATCATACGTAGAATCTGTAATATACATCCATTGGGTCCACCATACAAAGTCACCTCATGGTATACATAGTAAGTACAATATACATCACATACACATAAACTGGAATACTGAATACATAAGTCAGAGTACATCATATCAACATACAAGGACTACTGGAATGCTACTCAGTAAGCCCTTGGCAAAATATAAACATCTATCTATCTCCTAGCCGCTCATGGCTCAGCTGGCGGCTCTTCTACATCCTCAAAATAAGATTCATCATCTTCTGTACCTGAAGTCATAAAACAGTGGGGGATGAGAACGGTAGGTTCTCAGTGGGAATAACCTTAGTTCCTGAGTCGTATATCAGATTATGTCGGACTTCAGGCCGCTCAAAGATCTCTAGTGAACATGTATACTAAAGTCCCTACCATTTATTATCTGGCCTATCTGAACGGCTTTATTTGCATTAATATGTGACGTGGGAACTACTCTTGCTTACTACATTCTCGTGCTGATTAATATCTCGTGTAAACCGTCTCGAGCGTGCTCTTGACGGTACGGCATAACAGCAGATCATACATTCCAATCAAACTGAATAACAGTATATAATCAGAATACATTCAGCACAACAGAATCACCAGAATGTGCATCACATAATCATCCAATACAGACACAACAGAATTCAGCAGAATACATGTAGCAGAATCATCAGCATAAACATGACAGAATTATCAGCATGACATGTCTAACAGAATGTAGCAGCATAACAGAATATAACAGCATAACAGAATGTAACAGCATAAAAGAATAGGTGTTATTCCCACCATAGTAATGTCCTCTGTTAACACTAGTATGACGGAATAACCTCACACCCTCAGTATAGGCCGACACTGTCCAGACCTCACTGCAGTGGGCTTTCACCTGCCGTGTGCCCCTCGGAACCCCTCGATAGTGGGCAGATATTGTACCCCCACCTAAGCTTGCCCCCTTTCGACAATGCATAGGCGTGGTAACCACACACCTCCAGGTATGCCATCTCGACACCACCTGTGGCGGGCTTCCACATTCAGGATGCCTCGCCTCCTGAAGTGGGATCATAATGGCTCACGTGATCACGGCCTGTTCAGCATGTGGCATATAGCCAATTTCAGCATTCGGCATTTGCCCTGTTTCAGCATGTGGCATATAGCCATGTTTCAGCAGCATTGGGCATTGGCCCTGGTTCAGCAGCATTGGGCATTGGCCCTTTTTCAGCAGCATTAATGGTACCTGCAGCATGGCATACTAGTTCCCTATGGTTCATTTCAACATCTTTACTTATCTCAGAGTTAATTATCATGTCTTTAACTAGGTATATCATGAATGCATGGAATGCTATAGATATCATCACCAATTACATGTAATATGCATGTTCAGGACATTTTCTTCACATATAGCATATACTTCACAGAATTCGATTATCAATCATGATCCATAGCAATAAATACTGGACTATGTGTCTCAAGAAGGTTTCCCTAAGATATCCTGGTCTCAAACCACACAGTAGTACCCTAGGGTCCCCTCAGCACTCTCTATGTAACCCTTTCAGCAACTACAGGGTCCCTCCGCGGAACCCGCTGAGAAACTCTCTCTGGGGAACCTTCATGGAACCCATTCAGAAGATCCAGGGAACAACTCGGCAACACTAGGGAACCTCCGCGGAACCCACTCAGGAATTCCAGGCACCCGCTCATCACTTTCTAGGTTCCTCTCAGTCACTCTCCGCGGAAACACTCGGCACCATTCCAGGTGCCCGCTCATCAACTCTTCGGACTCCTCCAGACCACTTTCCGCGAAAATCATCAGCACCAGTTCAGGCGCCGCTCGACAACTTCAGACTTCTTTCAATCATTTTCCGCGGAGCTACTCAGCACCCATTCAGGCACTGCTCAACAAACCACAGGACTTCTCTTCCTGTCCGCGGAACTACTCAGCACCAATCTAGGCGCCACTTAACAACTCTCTACAGACGCCTCTCAATCTCTCTCCGCGGAACCATTCGTCACTCTTCCCGAATCTTCTCCACCGCCTTACATCAAAATATCCTTTTTAACTTTCCGCGTGGCTTCAGCCCGCTCAGCGGCACCTGAGACTCCGCTCAGCGGCCCCTGTGCGAAAACTGAAAACCGAATTCCTCTTCTCTTCCATTTTCTTCCCTTGGCTTCCCATGGCACCTGCTTGAGTATCACACATAATTCCAACACAATCATCCTATCTAAACCAGGTCACAAGACCCTTCAGAATTGTCTTCCTAAGCCTAACCAAATTGCTAACATACATAAGCATAAAATCAAGCATAATCATAAACATACACATAGCATCACATAACAACCATTCACCATCAAAGAGGTGAGGTACTAGAGTTACCCACTTCCTCAAGAACTTGTTGATGCTAGAAGAAAGAGGAAATCAAGCCTTGCTTGCTTGTTTGAAGTCTTCTTGACCTAGGATGAAATTCTTAACATAATTAGGGCAACATAGGTTATGGAAGCTTGGCTTTGTACCAAGTGATGAAAACTCACCAAATACTCTTGCTTGTCTTCCTTAGATGCTTAGAAATGAATTAGAATGATGGAAAAGATGAACTTGAAGCTTGCTTGAAGTTCCTTTGTCAAGAAAGCATAAAACCTAGGTTATGGAAGATTAGGGTTTTGGAGCTTGGTTTCTTGGATTCCACTTGAAGAGAAACTCTTCACCTTGATGTTAACTTGCCTTCTTGATGGATTTGAGAGTGATTGATGATGATGAAAAGCAAAGGAGAATAGTTAAGCTTTGATGATTATGGAGCTTTAAGCTTTGGAACTTAGGAAGAAGAAATGAAATAGTCTTGGTGTGTTTGGTGTGTGTATTTTCGGGTTTGGCATGGGGAAGGGCTGGCCGTGGCTTTTTCTTAATCCCATGGCCATGTATATTTCCTATTTTGCCCTTAGTGTGTTTTAGGTCATATGTGTTCATTAATTATTTATGTCCGGACGTCCTAAAAATATTCCGAACATACCGTTGTGACCTATGAATTATTCTTGTGAATATTTAAATCTTAGTTGACATATTCTTGCATTTAATTTCATATTAATACATTTTACAGACTCCTGTGAGTCGTGAGAAAATTATAATAAAACCCTTATTTCGATCTAAACGTCACCGGACGTCACGAGATCGTCAAAGGATTATTTTTACCTAATATTACAGAGATAAAATTAATATTTGAATTTTATTTCATTTTTATCTCACCTTTTCCTTATTATTATATTTTTAATTCTTCCCTAATTAGCATTTTAACTGAAGGGAAAAAGTCGGGTTGTTACAGTTTTCGACCGTTTTATCGTGCCCAAAAATCCCCCGAGCGTTTCCCGGTATCTGAAACGAATTCCGTTCGAGTCGAAACTCTCCCGGATGTGCCGGAAAATTTCCCGGACAACAAAACCTAATTTTCGGCCACTAATTCGAAGCTTTCACCGGTTAAATTCCCCTTCCGGGGTCCTCAGAATGCCCTTCGATTCTCCACGACGGCTAACCGGCGGTTTTTCGTGCATGAAAGAATCGGGTTGTTACATCGTGGCTGGTGTGGGGGTCGGCTCTGGCTCCGATAAAGGCATCTCCTCATCACTGTTAAGGCGAATTGGGTCTCGGCTGCTACTCCCTGGACGCTCATCAATCCATATCGGGTTCATCGGTGATGTCCCTGGGGCTCCGAGTCTCTATCGAGGAGAATGGTCAGGCTCGTACGGTAGACGCGCAGGTGCAAAGGCGCTCGTCTCGAGAAGGGTGTCCGTGTGGTAGTTACGCATACGAGTGCGGGTGAATAACCATACATCTTTTGCTGGTGGAGATGTCATGGCTGCAAGCTGGATCCATAACCGAGTGGGGGTGAAAACCCTTGGTAAGTTCACTTGCTTGTTGACCTTACATTTTGGCTACAATTCTACTAATCGTCTCGGGTCATTCCCTTGACGTTACATAATGCACAAACAGTTATAAATATGTATCGACGCATATACAGACATTCATTCAATCACAGATATATAATTACATAGTGCATGAGGGCATTGGGGATCTCTTACGCGTACCGGCTGGCCGGGTTTGCGTCTTTCTTCTCCGCTTTGGCACATACTGGCTGGCCGGGTTAGTGCATCTTTTCTTACGCATACCGGCTTGCCGGGTTAGCGCTTTCTCTCCTTACACATACCGGCTGGCTGGGTTAGCGCTTTTTCCTTTACTTCCTCCTTTTTCTGTCCATCCTCTACCTTCCTTGTGTCATTAACCTCTTCAAACCAATCCTCACTGGTGGGGACGGGCAAGGTAACACATCAACCAATCCAACTTTGTGAACTGGTGAGGGGCTTGTCTGTAAGACTTTGCCAAGAGAGGGCTTCCTAACATATAACTATATACATGTTCCCTAGGTTCCATTATTATCTTTATACATTAGGTGATTAATCTCTAATTCTCTAAGATTGTCCTAACACCTATGCACAACCCATTCCTCATGATGCATGCTCTAATACACAATAATGGACTCCTCCTTACTCATTGGATCCTTTGGAACCACCAAAGTCTCAAGTCTGCCAGGTTTTATTCGAATACTTGGAGTGGCATTCGAATGAAATCCCTCAGAGATCTTTCATTCGATTGAAATGGGTTTTCATTCGACTGAATCCCTCAGTATTCTTTCATTCGAATACTAGGGGATTCATTCGATTGAATTCCTGAAATTTGCTTTCATTCGACTGCAGGGGAATTCATTCGAAGGAAAGCTCATTTTTTTGGCTTTCATTCGACTGAAAACCTTGTGTATTCGAATGAATGCTGAAAAATCGCCTCCCCGAGACTCCAGTTCTCCATTTCCACTGTTCCTAGGATTCCAATCAGTACAGTTATGCGTTTCATTTCTCAACATTTCTCAAAACCCTTTTTACCCTATATCCCCCCAAAATACTACTTAACTGTTCTATAGTCAGATACACAGATACACACATATACAGTTAAAAATTAAACCACATAGATAGTGGGCTAATTGTTACCCACATCCGATGGAGATTCCGAATCGGTGGTCTTGAAGGGGAGAATTTCCTCTTTAGCATGACGTGCTTCGGTGATTTTTATGAGGCTCTGGCACGATACTTAGATGTGTCGAAACGGGACTGTCAGTTGGTGAAAGAGGCGTAACTTTTGAAAAGTTACATGGTTATTTATAACCACGCACAGTAAATCTATTTCTTTTCTTTTTCATTTTCTTTTATCTCTTTTCTTTTCCTTGCTTTTGCTGAAGCTCTGCTTCAGTTTCTTTTTTTTGTTATTATTATATAATTATTTATTANGTTGTGATCCATTTATTTTTCCCTTCGGTCCGGGATCCTTTTCCCATGGATCAGGGACTTTCCTGCCAAGTCGAGAACTCCCACGGACGTTTTTCAGTATCCGAGAAATTTTCGTTCGAGTCGAAACTCGTCTGGCAACTCTGGAAAATTACGGAACGACTAAACCTAGCCCGTTTCTCTAAATTTCCAGGGTTTTGGAGGTTTAACCCTTCTCCCCTCGATTCCTCGGTGTTTCCGGCCGTTCCCAGCGGTGAAACTTATGGGCTTTCCGCACTCAGGAACGCGGGATGTTACAAAATGGGGAGGTTAAAGAAGAGCTTTTAGGAATTAAGGCGACTGCGGCCCCTACAGGGAGGCATGAGCGGTTATCCTATGGTTGGATTGAGCCAGAGGTTTTTACCATTCCTTCTATTATCCATGGTGCTCATGTTGAGCATTTGAGTGATGTCTTGGAGTTGACAGAAGAAGGTGTAGAGGACCATGAGTATAGGTTGGAAGAGCCTTCCAAGGATGAACGGGTATGCATGGTTCGACATCAGAATACTCCTCATTTTTTGTAGATGTATGAAGTGTTTTTTTAATTATCTGGGTGTTAGGTTTCCTTTTACCCATTTTGAGAGAGAAGTGATGAGATTGTGTGCTTTTAGTCCTACACAACTTCATCCTAACGGTTGGGCTCTACTCCGCGGATTCCAAGTTGTATGTAGAAGGTTTAACATGGAGCCATTCCCTAACACTTTCTTGAGTTTGTATTCCCTGATAAATCCCAAAGGGTCCATAGTTCCAGGGACGCAGTTTAGATATCGAAGCTGACATACCTTCAAAAGCGTGCCTGGTATAAGGATTTTTTTTCCAGATGGGAGCATTCGTGTCAAGAATTTAAGTGGAAATACTTCAAATTTTTTTCTGCTTCCGGGGTACAGGCGTTCTGGGAAGGGGATCAAGACACGATGGTGATGATTTCCTGCTATTGGAACAGGAACATCAACCATCCTCTACTAGCTGGGGTTTTGCTGCGAGGGAAAGTTTGAAGCTTGTCGATTTATTGCTGGTTTGGCAATTGTCCCCACTTAATTCGGTATGTGAGTTTGTTATATTAGGATCTCTATCAATTGAGTCCAACACTTACCTTATTTTTTACCATATCCATTATTTTCTTATTAAAAAAATTGAGAAAATTAAATTAGGTTTGATTTGGAATTATTAATGATTTGAAATCCTTATTCATATATCTCGTCAGATATGCACTGAATGCATATATATATATATATATATATATATATATATATATATATCACACGTCACATGTCAGTACAACAATGGCATCACATAGTGTCGCGGGTTTGTTTCCTTTTAGATATATATTTTGGCTCGTTCTGATATTTTTTGAGTACTATTTTATGCTTCGTTTTAATGCGACTTTAGCTTCTTGTTCCAGAAATTGTGGGCGTTCATCTGATAACCTCATAATATTTTTATCTCCTATTTAGTTGTATTACTTTTACCCTATGTTAGTCTTTTGAGCTTGTTGCTCTATTATTTATTTTACCCTTTTAATAGTGACTAGGTTTTCGTTTTTGAAATTCCTTTCGTGGAATTTTTCTAGATTAGGTCCAATGGTTTTTTATCTCTCTCATTGGGGTTTTTCCACGTTAAAATTGGTGTTTGCTCTATCTGCTTTGCCTATTTAATTTTTCACACTTTTGGATATATTGCTTGTCATATATTACATTTTTTGTAGGTTCAATTCAAGTGAAAAAAATTATTATTTCTACTATGTGCTTGTGATTTTTCTACTAGATATACAAGTCTTTCCCAACAACATTGATTAAAAGTAAGGTATATTGATTGTTGCTTGCGAAATGCGCACCTCAAATGCACTAATTGTGCCCTAAACCAAAGCACTCAATCTTGATTCTCTATAATCTGATATCCCACTTCCCATAACAACGACAAAGACAAAATTAACCACCCCATTTTAAATATGTTTTTAACTTTTTTTGCTTCCAATCATGAGTATGATCGGCAAATAGGTTATGACATGAGGTTCATATAAAGGTTGCTTAGAAATGTAATATTCTCGTCTGTTCAATGTTCAAATGTGTTGCTATGAAATTTCCTAATAACGACCGTTTGTCATACTTCCCACCTCATTGCTGTCACCGAATTCCTCGCTCGACATGATTGCCTGTCTAAACTTTATCATATCAGCATTGTATTGCATTGTGTCATACTCTGAACTCATAGATGAAACACTGTTTAGATTATTATTCCCAGGCTTTATCATCATCCCGTCCTTCAAGTCATCTAATGAAACATCTCCTTCCAATGCTCGTACTATCTGCATATAATTATGTCATGGTTTGATCGATTATAAATTTATATAAACATTATTTTTCAAAGTATACATTCATATCCTCCAACCCTATGATTTCTCGAATAGAATACTTAATAAATGTCTAACATATACATTACATAAAGTTTTCAATCTTCGATGGTTTCAATGTGCATTATATATATATATATATATAGTTGACTTGTGTCCCACACAAAGTGAGTACTAGTATGTACCTGGCTCATTTTTGGACGCTTCTTAGCAGAATGGCGAATGCTCGCAGCAGCGCAGGCTGCCATCTTTGTCATTTCTTGATTATTGAATTTGCCTTCCAAAAATGGATCCACTAACTCTCCAAGTCCGATGTTACCATCCTCCTCTAATAAACGACTCAAGAGTGGCCTAGCCTGCTCAGTACAAAAGTTTCACAATAACTTTCAGTTGAAAATAAGCTATGAGAGATAATGATGGAACTTGAAAACACTACTTCACTCTAAATTGCGATATATTTGAAATGAGGAATCTTCCCCCATGTGTGTGTGAATGGGAAATGTAAGTGGTACTAACCCAGTCTACTAAGCTATCTTCCGTGGCATTTGTGTGATCGAAAGGACGCCTTCCTGTTATGATTTCTAGTAACATTACCCCAAATGAGAAAACATCAGACTTCTCTGTCAATTTTCCACTTGATGCATATTCTGGGGCTAGGTACCTATGTGAACATCCAAATTTAGGCGATCAAGCTAGCTTGATTGATTTAAACTTAAATTTTCATGAATTCATCTAGTTAATTTCAATTTTAAAATTTTACAAGTGTATGTATGAGATAGGTAAGAGAATAAGTTGAACTAAAAAGTAAATTCTCAAACACTTTTCTTGATAAAAGAAATAACAGTTACCCGAAGGTTCCCATGACTCGAGTTGAAACATGTGTATTGTTATCGTTAGTCAGCTTAGCCAATCCAAAGTCAGACACCTAATGAAGATGCATTATCACCACAAATCAGTTAACAACAAAAGATTAATATGTCCGATCACAATATATTAGTCAAAATTAGGCAAATATGTTAAATTATGAAATAAATAAAATATGTAAACATATGAAACCTTAGCTTCGAAGGTGTTATCAAGAAGGACATTAGAAGTCTTAATATCCCGGTGGATTATGCGAGGATGACCTAAGTTCATTTGTAAAATAAGCAAATATAAGAAAAGATAATGGAACGTTAAATTACAAAGTGAAGGATTATAAGCATAACAATCTTACAATCTTCATGAAGATAAGCAAGCCCTTTGGCAGATCCTAATGCAATCCGCATTCTAGTAGGCCAATCCATTGTAGGCACACCCTTTCCTAGATATGACCATATATAAAATACATTAGAAATTTGGTCGCTATTTAGTATGCATAATTAGACGGAAAAAAAAATATGTCATTTGAATCTAAGGTTCATTATTCCAGTCCATCTTCAACTAAGGTCCATCTAGTATCAAAAGTTAAGTTTTCACAAGTGTCCATCCATTGTTATTTACCAAGATTGTATAGTACTACTTACCATGGAGGTGATGCTCTAAAGTTTGATTTGGAACAAATTCATACACCAACATTCTTTGGCCACCAGAAATACAGTATCCAACAAGTGACACAAGATGGCGATGATGAACACGACTAATGATGTCAATCTCAGCTTGAAATTCTCGCTCTCCTTGCCCGCTACCTGATTTGAGACTCTTAACGGCCACTTCCTTTCCGCTCGGCAAAATTCCCTTGTAGACATATCCGAAGCCACCCTGTCCTATAATCCTGTCATTATTGAACCCGCCAGTGGCTGATGCCAAATCCTCATAGGTGAAGGTTCCGCCACTGATCGAAAGAGAAAGACCTGGAGCCGGAGAAGGTAAGCCTCCATTAATTGAGTAAGTGGAGCTCATGTCAGCACTATTCATGAAAGCATTTGGCGGAGCCCAGCTGCCACTTTGAGGACCCATTCCATTCCCTTGTTGTTGCATTCTTATAACATGGTCCATCCCGTTAGGGTACTGAGGGTTCTGCCCGCTGTTGTAATAGCTACTCCCTGTGTATGTAGTAGTTATTTTGAATCTCATCAGTTATTTTTTTTGATTAATGTGTAAAACATATAATTTGACAATAATTATGAATAGAAGGACCCAAAATTTGATAATAACAACCATATAATACCTCATTGCAATCTCTGCCTACGTGATAGAGAATTATTTCTTAGTTGTAATTAATCAAATCAACTTTTGGAAACAATAATCTTTATTACCTATATAAAATCCATTGTTAAAATTTTGGTGCATCCTAAGCATAGACTAAACTACTTATTTATAACATGTTTAAAGTTAAACAAAGTGCCTAGAGCTAGTCCCAATGATTTCATAATGCACCCTACATTGCCTATGAAAAAATATGTTTTATGATATATATAATTTTTCACCTGGTGGAGGAGGAGGTTCTATATAATTTTGCCCCTGCCTTCTTTTTTTCTTCCTCGACCAGCAAATGCAACAAAAAACAACACCCAGGACAACAATAACGAATCCTACTCCAATCACGGCTCCCACCATTTCTTTGCTCATCCCACTTGAAGATGGTGACTTTCCATTAGATGATGGCTTGTTTGGTGCTAATGGTCGTGGTTGTGATTGTGATTGTGATATAGGAGTATTTGAGGGCTGGCTGAAAGGTGGTGTTGGTGAATCTTGAGGCAGTGAGGGTGGTGCCCTGGAGTTATCAGGTGTCGAGTTATCCGGTGTCGAGTTATCCGATGTCGCATTGTCTGGTGTGGAATTATCAGGTGTTGAGTTGTCTGGTGTGGAATTATCAGGTGTCGAGTTGTCTGGTGTGGCGTTATCAGGAGAAGAGTTATGAGGGGAAGACATATTGTTCTCTTTTTTTTTTTGGGTTTCCAGCAACAAGGTTTTCACGTAGAAAACCACCACGATGCTGGAAATACCACCTTTCCCCTTGTGACTCTTCTCACAAAATTTTTGAGAACCCTGAATAAGACGATTTATGGAGATAGACAATAACAAAACAAAAAATGATCAAGTTAGGCACATAATGATGCAAATAATATTCTTTATTGTTTTATATTTTGTATGTTTATGAATGCAAAATTCGATTTTCAGGATATACTCTGGGATTTATGTTAAATCACTTTGTTGTTTTTGTTTAATGAAAGTGGCTAATGAAATTCAGAAAAAAGAAGAAGTTACCTTGATGGAGGAATAGAAGGGTCCCCAAAGGAAGAAAAAAAGAACTACTACATGGTAATAAAACCCATAATACAAAAGGGGATCATTCCTATCCTTCCTCAATGGTCTCCTATAAAGGTGGATTTTTGTCTTTGAGAGTTGTTTCTACCACCTCTTGCTTATTTTGAGTCAAATATAGGTTTTACCATTTTCTGGTTGGTGTTTATTCGATTATCAACATCCAACCATTGCATTAAGGATCCTTCTAATATACATGACACATTATCCCAAAATAGCTTACCAACCAAAAAAAAATGATACACAAGATTTAGCCAAAAAGCACACAAAAAAATGTTAACTTCTAATGTCTTTATTTTTAGCAGCATTGATGGACACATAAAAAAAAATTTGCAAACAAAATATCATTGATAGATAATGATATTTAAACAAATTACCTCTTTTATATTGATAACTCTCCAACAAGAGTTATCTTTGTTTACGTTTTCTGTAATTTTTATTTAGGATAGGTTAGGACTTAGTGAGTTTGATGCATGATTGGTTGGATTTAATTGAATTTTTATCTTTGGTATGTTTGATGTGTGATTAAGTGTTTCAGGGCTCGAAATTGAAAGAAAATAACCCAAAATTAGAGTCAGAGAACCATCTCACGCGAGACCTAAGGAGCATCATTCATCTCACACGAGACATAGTAAACAGAGAGCAACATCAAGGTTCTAGAAGGCATCTCGTGTGAGATGCTAATTCATCTTGCGCGAGATGAAGAAAACAGATAGCACATATTAGAATTCTAGAAAGCGTCTCGATCGAGACACAATTGCAGGAGGCCCAAAACGCGTGACAACTCAGGTTAAAAAGCACCAGAGAAAAGAATTCCGAATAATTCCGCATTTACTCAGACTTTTGACTACTTTTGTTGTCATCGAGGTGGAGGGAGAAAGAACATACAAAGAGTCACAAGAACACCAAGGAAGGAGATCGATTCGATCGTGATTCAATTCCAAGTTTCCCTTATTTTCTACCTATTTCTCTACCTTTTCATTGTTTATTCATACTTTTAGTTTTTTTACATTATGAACTAATTCCCCTTTGGATTGGGATGATGATGTAACCCTAATAACTTCTCTTAATTCCAATTTCAATTTTATTCAATTGTGTTTGTTTGTGAATTAATTTCTCTATGCTTAATGAATTGTTAGTAAACCTAGGTGAACTTTGAGAAAAGAAACCTAGGTGTTAATGAGAAATTGATCATCACTTAGCTATTTCTTAGAGATAAGAATAGAGGGTAGTGCAACCCTTAGCCTCACACGCTACCAAAGGATTCATAAAACCTAATCCCTAGGCGAACTAGATTAATTTTAAGAGATTGGTTAATCAGGTCGTTCATAGGAGGTATTTATAATCTTAAGAGAAACTTGCGTTAAAACAGGAATCTAGGTTGTTTTTCAGAAATAATTTGAATAACAAAGAAAGCAGAATTAGGGGAACATTAGTGGTGAAATTGGAGTCTCAGTCGCCTTAACCATAATTGAATCAAATCCCATTTGTTTTGATCTGCATTTTAATTTCTGTCCAATTTAATTTCCATTGTTTGAAACCCTTTTCCGTGATTTGACTCTTGAGTTGTAATTCTTAATTGTGTTTTTGGTGATACTGTCGTCGTGAGAATAATACTTTGGTCCTAAGACCAAGACTTTATTACTTAGCGACGTGGTATGCTTGCCATATGTTTTTAGTTGGTGTTTATTCGATCATCAAAATTCAACCATTACATTAAGGATCCTTCTAACATACTTGACACATATTAGGGCGGGGTTGCAGACCAATAATCTAGTAAAAGGGATTAAAAGCTCTATTCTCAACCAAACCTTCCCCATTTCATATCCCAAAATAGCTTGCCAACCAAAAAAAAAATACACAACATTTAGCCAAAAAGCACACAAAAAAAAGGTTAACTTCTAAGGTCTTTATTTCAGCAGCATCGATGGACACGTAAAAAAAAGAAAAATCACAAACAAAATATCATTGATAGAGAATAATATTTAAACAAATTACTTCTTTTATATGCATATTTTTTGGATTAATAAAAATTAAAGAATTGTGTGACCTAACTCAACCTTAAAAAACTAGTTCAAGAGAGGAGGATTACCTTGAACATATAAAAGTTATGTAGTCTTAATTTTAAGCAAATGTGAGACTTAATACACCCTCTCACACACAGGATTGGACATATGATATGTGAAGATTTCAGGACTAAACATCTGTATGTGGCCCATGAATTTCCACAATAAACACAAAAATTATCTTACCAATTTTTTTCCTATGATTTTTAGCATACAAGATGCAGCCTCGAGAAGGTAACGACAAAAAGCCCGCAACGAAAGACACAGTAAAATCAGCCTAAAATGGATCTACCCACCCAACCTCCTAACCCACTGAAAAACAAAGTCGACCAACATTAGAAAAACCTCATTAAAACCTTCCTTGGGAAAACCTAGTGGGACAAACCCCTTACTTTTTTAAGGAGGAAAAAAGAGTGTCCACTACTATAATTTAAGGCCCAAACCCAAAAAAATTCACAAAAAATCACTATAAATAATATGACGCTTTACGGGCTTCAACCGTATACATCCTTGGTATTTTCATTTCACCATGCAATTTCATCTTTGATGGAAAACAACCAACAACATGTTTCACAATCAACTATCACCATGTTCTCCACTCTTATAATGAATAGTTGGCATCCTAGAATCATGCCTCAAAATAATAGGCTCAAAATTTATTCAGGCAGTTTGTACACGATTGTATTAAGTGCAGTAGCATAATAAAATTCAAGCATTCCTAACCACACAAGACACGCAAAAACAACCCTATAACAATGTAGTAATATACGTACTCTTAGAAATCCAAATAGCCTTTGAAACAAGTGCATCTAAAATGGATAAAGGACTATATGGACCCCAGTGCCCCCACTATCAGTTAACCATTAGAATTCCTTATCGATTTATAATAATTCTTTGTGTATAACTTAAATATATCGAACTTGCAATGAACTACATTTTACATTTTTTTCTCTCTTCTTTCCCACTCTCCCTCACGCACATCTTTTTTGTTTCTTCTGCTTCATTTTCTTTCCTTTCTTCTCCACTTTCCCTTCATTTTCTCTAATTTTTTTAATCTACAACCTTTATTTCCAATTTCCATTTTCCTTCAACCACCATTTCATTCATTCATTCTTCTGCTTCTGCAACCTTCATTTTCATTTATTCTTTACAAACTTTCATATTCACAAACTCTAGCACAAGAAGAAACAAATTTTTGGTACTCATAGACACAAACTTTTGAACAAGAAGAAACAAACTTTTGGTACTCACAGATACAAACTTTTAAACAATTAGAAACAAACTTTTGAAAATCACAGACACAATCTTAAGAGAGAGTGTGGCTGTTACCTTTTTTTAACAAGCAAAAAAAAAAAACTTTTGGTACTCATAGACACAAACTTTTGAATAAGAAGAAACAAACTTTTGGTACTCATAGACACAAATTTTTGAACAAGTATAAACAAACTTTTGGTACTCACAGACACAAACATGAGAGAGAGTGTAAAAATTATCTTTCACTATTTAATTAGGTGCAGGTCTCATTTTTTTTGTTTTCGTATTTATAATATTTGTATTTCTGTTTTGTAAAGTTTGTGTCTTTGTTATGAAATGTTTGTGTCTACCAGAGAGTGGGTGAACGCGTATTATAGTGTGAGTGAGGGGCATGAGAGATGATGTAACAGTTAATTTTCAATATTTAATTGGGCGTAAGTCCCATTTTATTTAGTTTCTGTATTTCAAAATGTTTGTGTCTCTATTTTGTAAAGTTTGTATCTCTGTTTTGAAATGTTTGTGTTTGAATTTGTCTCTGTATATGTCATACCAAGATATACGTTGGTTATATGTTGACTATATTTCAATTGTACACCTAATATTACTCGTTGATTTAACACAATACTATACCTAGCTTTAGAACTTTTGACACATTCCACGAGATTTAAAAGAAAATCAACTTAAGTTTTACATAAATAAAACATAATTCAAAACAACAAAGTTAATCTATAAATAATTAATAAGTAGTTCATGATCAAAATTTACATATAATAATCACTAACAGAAAAATGACTTTTAGAGACAGAAATATCAATTGTCAACGTTAATAATCCATCTCTAAACAGAAAATATCGAGAAAAAAAATTTATGTCGCTAAATGTGTTGCTAATATTTTGGTACATGATTAGGACGTCCATCAGTTCAAGCCTAGTGACTAATTCGTTTGCTAGCTTGTAGACACCTCTAAGAAAATGCGTTGTGTAACATCTCGTTTTTTCCTTAAGAAGGATTTCGTGTAATAAATATATACGAGCCAATTATTTAGACTGAAAAATTAAATCAAAAATTTTATTTTCTAAAAATACCAGTCAAAATAATGGTTTTGCGATCTCATGGAATTTTGCGAGATCCGGAGCAATTTTCAGTCGTCATCGGAATTTAAATATGTATCGAAGGTACCCGTAAAATACACTTTTACGAAAGTAAATTTACGAGAACTTGAGATTAATTTAAATTCCCTATTAGCATTGTTGGTATGTGTTTTTATGTTTAGATAATTTTTACGATAGCCGTTAAATTTTCGCGCACGTACGACTATACACGTACACGGACAGTTAATGACTAAACACGACCAAACACGTAACAATTCTCTTATACCACCATACCTCCCGCCATAGCTTCTACTATACATCACTATTACACTATTACAAAGCTCTATGCAACATTCACTTCTCCCATCTTCTTCTCCAATTGTTTTCTTTCCTTGCCTAGTTTTAAGACACAAAAGCCATAGCCATTGTGCTCCCACTCACATCTCCATTATCATTCTTGTTTCCTCTTCACCAAGACAAAACCGAATCACCCTTGGACCAACATACCACCATCTTTGTCTCTTTATTTTCTCCCATTTGTGACCTAGAAAAACTCACCTTATTCCCCTCATAAGAACCACACAACCACTAGTCTCCATTCTCAAGTTCCATCTTGAAGGAAGGTAGGTGACAACAAGCTTGGAATCTCAAGACCTCTTTGGGACTCCACCTCAAACTATCCTCACCAACACCAGCTCCCTTAGAAAGTGGGTAAACCTTGGCTAAATCATGACCTTGGTGATTTATGTGTGGAAAAACATAGTGTGTTATGTGCTATATGCATGTTGATGATGTATATGTTGTGTTTTTGGAAGCCTATAATATTTCATGTGCATTGTTGGAATGTGTGTTGGAAACCCTAAGAGGAGTGCACGAGAAAAAGTTTAAGAAAATGAGGAAAACATGCGAGGAAGCAATTCTGTCCCACAGTTTTACATCAGGCTGCTAAGCGACCTTGGAGAGGCGTTGAGTGATCTAAGTGGTTCCAAAGTTCACTGAGCGACCCTAGACAGGGCGCTGAGTGACCTGAAGAACCCTAGGTCACTGAGCGATCACTGACAGGGTGGCTGAGCGACCTAAGAAGTTCTCGAGGGTCAACATCTTCCAACAAGTGCTATCCCACTTTAGTTTTGCTTATAATGATGTAGATGATTGTATATTATGTACTATAATTATGTTATTATGCATCATGAGGGTATGGCTGTCATTAGGGCTTTAGGACAACTGTAGATCACTAGAAATTAATCACGTAACTTTGTAAAGATCATAAATGAACCTTATGGAAAAACTAATATCGTAAGAAGGTACCGGCCACCATGGGTTTGGTATGCCTTGAAGATAAGTACATAGTTATATAATAGGGAAACCCCCCTTCTCTTGGCACGTCAAAGGACAAGCCCCTTGCATGTCCAGCAAGATGGAATGGTTTATGAGCCGAACGCAGGCTGATAAATGCCCAACATACGCAATTTTCATCATTTAAAAAGGCATTTATTTGTTATGTTTTAACAAAATATCTAATGAATTCCCCATTTTTGTAGGTTTTCTAATATATTTTGGAAGATGGATGCAAGCAGAATTATTGAAGGATAATCCCATAGAAGAATGAAGAAAAGGGCAAAAGTGGAAAAAAAAGTTTAAAAGAAGAATCTGGCGACAGGACCACTCAGCGAAGAACAACTAATCGCTTAGCGCCAAGAGCCATATTGCTCAGCGATGGTACCTTTATCGCTGAGCGATGGAGTGTCGGCAGCAACTTGCACGCGACGCAATCATTGTGCCAGCTGGAGCCAGCCTGGCGCCGCCCTGCCAGGTTAGCGCCGCCCTGAAAAGCTACCGGAGCATTTATTATTCCGCGTATTCGTACAGCCGCTCAGCGATGAAGGCGGTGCCGCTCAGCGATAAAACTGAAATTGCTCAGCGGTTGTACCAATACCGCTGAGCGAAGGCACCCAATTTTTGCCTATAAATAGGGGGAGGCCGAGGCATTTTGGGGCATCCATCCATTCCCTCTTCCACCCATTACATTCCACACATTTCTCCCATTCTCCATACTTTCTTAAGTTAGGGTTAGGTAGGAAGTTAGGGTTTAGAAGCTTTCCTTAACGGAGGTGCTACCGGATTGCCAACGGTCGTGAATCGTGGTGAACGTGTAGAGGCATTTCACTACCCTTCTCAACCTACCATGCCATGACAATGGATAGCTAACTTCTTATTTGTTGGGATTTGATGCGTTGTATTGCTTAAATGTATCCGTTTTGACTTATCTATACGATTCTATGAAGTTCTAAGTTTTTAATGATTGATCTTGCACTTAATGCTTGTTTTTGTTTAGTGCTTTGATTCTTAACCTGAGACTTACTTGTTTAAGTGAAAGCTATCCTAAGTAAGTTATAAACCAAGTTAAGTTCAAACTGCTATGCTTAAAGCTTGATTTAATGTTTTAAATGTTGTGGACGTGAGTTACCATCATTTAATCTGACCTAGATCAAATCATTTAGTTCTTAACCGCCATAACTGGAAACCAAGAACTAATCGCTTTAACACCTGCATTAACATCGAGGTACTTCGTTAAGTTCGTGCAATACATTTGACAACTTAATAAAGGAACTTGTGATCTTAACATACTCTAACGAGATGATTAAGTTAAGAACTGGTGGTGATAAAATCAAAAGAACTCATAGATCATATTAACTAAGTCACTGGTTACATTGAGGTAATATTGCAATTCAAATCCCGACATGCTTCTCTACCTGCCTAAAACTTAAGATCATTATCGTTTACATTTTATTTTAATTGCAATTGTTTGTTGTTAATTTCTTTATCAAAACCAAATCACCCCCCTAGCTTGAAATATTTCAACTTCAAGATAATTGTTTTAAACACAATCCCTGTGGATACGATTATACCCGTCTATACTGCAATTGGATTCCTAGTGAATCTGAAAGCTGTAGAAGGATATATTAATTTGACGAGAGTGTGAAACCATTGCAAATAGGCTTTCAACACAAGCTTAGACCTGGTCTAATATTAAATTTAGAGTGAAAAGATAAGTATATGTCCCAAAGTTGTGACGCCAAGAATAAGTACAAGTCGCCCAGAGTGCGCGAAAGTTAAGAAGGTCAAGCAAAAGTGTTAAGAAAGTATGAGTCCACTCCTGACTGCGTCGAAAGGGCAGGCCCCTCACCATCCTACGAGAAGGGTAGTCATTCCTTGTCGTTGTCGATGAAAGTATGCTAAATGCATCCGTGGTTCGCTACCACTCAGGTATCAACGTTGCCTGGTCACTAACGATATGGAAACCAGAGTAGGTTATAAATCGAACGGTCTAGACGGTCCCACAGTCTACAAAGGAGAATGATGGATGTGATGTAACAAAAAAGACGCTGCCATAGGGCGCATAAGAGAAACCCATATTCCCCTCATGCATAAGTATGTGAATGTATGTATACGATGCATGTATTGCATGGCATTATGTCGTCGTAAGACCGCCTCTATCATATTCACGTTACGTAACCGAATAAGGAATAGAAAGCTCACTCATTAGGTAATATCAAGATGAGATTCCCCATTCGCCTAGTAAATTAGGTAAAGTTGCTCAGGATTAGCAAAGAATAAAATAAGTAGGAAGTTTAGTATGATATGACACTTAGAGAGCGGCCTGGATCATAATCGAATCAAAAAGGGTTAGTCCTACACCTAGAGTTTGCCACTGAGGATGCATCGTTCTCATTCCCATTCGTTTATGACTCCAGAAGCAGATGGCGATCATCCCGACGGACAGTGGGATCAGGATCCTGAGCGTGAGCTGGTGGACTGACCCCGTCATGGGTGTCATCATGGAGACCTTTTCTTACTTGCCTGTTGAGGCCCCGAACATCCCTCTGCCAGCCCCTACTCCCTCTCCAAACCCACTTACGGGTCCAGGAATCAATCCCTCCACTCCCATCATTATCAAAGAGGACGAGCCCGCGCCATATGACAAAGACATAGAGATGGATATGAACTCGGTCCCCGCCGTGGCACCCCAACTCGAGTATCTGGGTCTACACACTTGACGGACCACAAGGAAGTGGGTCACCCCGTGATCAGACGCCACTAGCCTCGTGGACCCACTACGATGAGGCATGGCCCTTTAGGCTATATAACGGTCAGCGAGGATTTTTTATCCTACTCGAGGAAGAGGACTCACCTGACTACAACTCTCCCGAGGGGGACTCAGATAATGAGGACCGCATGGAGGAGGACTCTTTGGAGGAGGATGAGGAGGACCCCGAGGAGGATTGAAAGTCGGATTCTCCGGGAAGCAGCATGATCCTTACTATCTACCATTGTTGATATTTTGTACGGACTAAATGGATTAGTGTTCCATTAGTCCTTAGGTTATCTGTATATTGTCGATTGTATGAACTAAGTTATATGTACACACATGCCATATGAACTACGTAGTCTAATTGCTTATGTAATATAATTATAATGTATTTGATGGACCACCTGGGTTGAACCACTTTGTCAATTGCATGTTTAATCTGCTTTGATTGCCATAATATTCGTTCAATGATCGTAAGCCATCAGACTTTATCGCTTGTACTGTATGCTTCACTCTACACGTGACTCATATTTATTGCTTTAAATAAATAAAGGAAAAGTTTTAAATTGGTTCATATTTTGTGTAAAAGAGTATTTCATAGGTAATAAAGGATTATAAGTATTCCCACCAAAGCAGTTAACAACCTAGCAAGTGTAGTTTATGACCTAAGCATAAGCTAGCTAGCTAGGGATGTTACACATTGCTAATATGCTCTTGCTAAGATTAAGTGATGGATGTAATATTCAATCACAAATTGCTAAAATTGGCAAAAAATATTTCCTTGGCGATTTGTCGCTAATATAACTCAATGTAGCGAAGGAATAGGGAACAACTCCTCCAAAGTTACTAACTTCAAAGGTTAAAGTGAATCAATCTCAACCTTTAAAAAAATTGAATGGTCAAGATTTTACAAACTTAAAATATATTATTAAATTAAAAAAATAAAAACAAAACACAAATTGATATCAGCAACCCTCATACGAAAGTAACTGCTTCCTACCCATTTCTCCAATTCCTTATTTCCCTCAATTAATTTCACTAAACTAAAAAAGGAAACCACTTTTACTCATCACTCAAAGCCATTTTTGCTCTTACTCACTTGACGGTCTCTCTGTAACACCCCATTTTTGCTGAACATAATACTTATGTTCTCTGCTATGCAGTAGCTAATATTCAACTGTTATTTGGGATATGCTTTGTAACACCCCTGCTAGCTGCTTACGCATACGTCATAAACAATGCTCACAGGGTTGTTATCTACCTTGGTTGGGTTACTTCTAGCTCTATCTTTCTCTTTACAAATATTCTTGTACCGAAAATAGGAATCGATTTTAAAACTTTTTCTTTATTATGAAACTATAAAATATGAGTCATGCGTATTTGAGAAGGCATACATATATGCAAGTTGTAACATCCCGACTTTCCTTGGGATGGCCTTAGGCACGACTTATGACCCTGGCTTAGGTAAAAAGTACAAAGTAACCCGAATTTGGGTTAGAGAGAATTTATTTGGGAGGCCTGTTCTCCTTAAATTAGGAGGAAATAAGGAGGTTGTGACCCCGTTAAGCCCCGCAAGGCCATGCTCAATTTCGGGTGCAAACGGGAACCCGGTCGGGAACTAAAGTGATATGCGAAGGGATAACGGGCGGAAACAAGTTCCCCGATAGCTTCTTTCGACGCGTTATCTTGACTGGAAAAATTCGCATATTACAGATATATATATTCACCATATTTTTCTAAAGACCGTGGGTGGGACCGGAGTGATCAAATGTGACTAAAATATGACCAGAGTGAGAATAATTAAAATAACTATAATAAAATTATAATATAATAATAATTAATTAATAATCAAATTAATAATTATAAGCAACAGGGGGCCACGGCTATAAATGCCCCCTGATTGCAAACCGAGAGGAGTTTTAGAACTCTGCTACTTTCCTTCAATTTTTCACTTTTCCAGTACCGTTCGAGCCCATCGCGAGAGTGCTACCGGACTTCTGAAAATTTCTTAGAGCATACCATTGCGACAAGGATTTTCTCCACCTTCCACCTACCAACCTCAAATCCGCGTAGGAAGTGGGTAATTCTTAGCCCACTGTCTATGTGGTTAATTATTTGACTGTTTATGTGTTATCTGGAATATCTGACTGTAAAAATGTTAAGTAGTATTTTTGGGGAAATCAGGGTCAAAGTAGTTTTTGGTAATTTTGATAAATGAGATGCATAACTGTACCAATTGGAACCCTAGAAACAGTGATAATTTACGAACTGGAGTCTAGGGAGGCGATTTTTCCAGCTAGCATTCGAATACTACAGGAGTTCAGTCGAATGAAAGCCCAAAATGAGCTTCCCTTCGAATGAGTTCCTCAGCAGTCGAATGAGGCGAATTTTTAGGAATTCAATCGAATGAATCCCCTCGTACTCGAATGAAAGGGTGCCGAGGGAATTCAGTTGAATGAAAGCCTATTCCAATCGAATGAAAGGACTCTGAGGGATTTCATTCGAATACCACAGCAAGCATTCGAATGAAACCTGGCAGAGTTGGGAGTTTAACGTTTCTAAGGGATCCAATGAGTAAGGTTAGGCCATATCTATGTATTTGAGCATGCATCATGAGGAAGGGTCGTCGTAAGAGTTGGGACGACTTTAGACAATTAGAAGTTCACGCTAAAATTTAACGAAGATCATAATTGAACCCTAGGGAATAAAAGCAGAGCAGAGGCGACGGATCACCATGGATTCAGACGGCCTTAGCCAGAGTCAGTAGTTATATGATTAGGAAAACCCCTATTCTCTTGGCAAAGTCTTACAGATACGCCCCTCACCAATTTGGCAAGACGAATTGGTTATGAGCAACACAGGTAAAGAGACCTGATCACGATATACAAAACGGGCATAGGCCCACATATGTAACACAGGCATAGGTTTGTACGAATGAAATGATGACTACGGGGCCCCACTAAAAGAGGAAAGCGAAACTGATCGAGCCATAGGGCCGGTCAAAGCGTGTCCACACCTGACCACTCATAGGTTTGGTCCCTCGCCATTCCAGAAAGAGGGGATGGTTGCACTAGTTGCATTCGATGTTTACCTCCTATGAGCCTTGCATGGTTAGCTACCATACCGGTAAAGAACGCCACCGGGTCGATGCAATAGTGGCAAATAGAGGTTGTAGTCCGAGGCCACGGCTACAAAAGTGCAAGAACTAAGCAGGACGCAGCCACAACGCGTAAGAGATCCCCAGACCCCCATGCACTATGATATTAAATGTATGCATTGTTGATTGATGACATGATGATAAGTGAAACACCCTAGCTAACTGTTTACCCGTACGTAGTAAACAAAGCTCACTAGGTTGTTGTCTACCTGGTCGGAATACTTTAGTCCATAGTTATCTTTTGAAAGTAATCATTGCTCATGAAATAAGGACCCGTTTTAAAGTTGTACTTGTATCACATTAATAATAAAATAGAGCCATGCGTGTGGAATAAACAAATATAATAGCAAAGCGGATAGCATAATGAGAAATAGAACATATAATATACACTCAGTGGGTCCACCATACAAAGTCATATCACTGTATGCATAATATGTACATAGATCAAAACATCAAATACATAATCCGGCATATACAGCATCAAAACACAAGGACTACTGGAATGCTACTCAGTAAGCCCTTGGCAAAACA
>QANU01014736.1:0-30609 GCA_003254905.1 Nissolia schottii
ATAGTTATACTCATGTACAAGGATCTGAGCCCCTATGCTGGTTGGGACATGTAGAAAAGCTAAAAGACTCAAAGACTTCAGGTTTCATTCGAATGACTAGGGGTGCATTCGAATGAAACTCTGCGAGTTCTTTCAATCGAATCCCTCGAGAATTCAATCGATTGAAATCCTGCTCAAACTTTCATTCGATTGAATCCTCCTGCATTCGAATGAAATCCCTTGGGAATACATTGGAATCCCTAGGGATTTCATTCGAATCCCACAGTAAAAATCGCCCCAGTGAGAGTAACTTCTCCGGGGGTTTTCGGTGCGTAACATTTCTGCTTCTACAGTGGTCCAATCAGTACACTTATGATTTTCAAACAGCAAAATCCTCAAAATCTAACCTATGCACCTTACTCTCTATCATTTGTACAAAGTAGTTTTTCAGTCAAAATTCTAAAAATACATATATACAGTCATAACATAAAGCACATAGACAGTGGGCTTAGGATTACCCACTCTCCAGGTGCACTTGGAATTTGTTAGAAATGACTCCCGAGAGCTTTAGGATGATCCTACTATTTTTTCTGAGTCCGATGGAGTAATCGTCGCGCGCACACTCGGACAGAGCAACAGTATAGCAGATGAAAAACTTAAAGAAAATGGCACTGAGGCCGTGAGTTTATTTATAAGCTCAGGGGCTGGCCTTTTAGCTTCCCCACGAAGCTTTATGCTTCTTTTTCATTTTTTTTTCAAAATTGCCCTTTTAGCCTAATTACTCTTTTGCCCTTCCTTTAATTTTTATTTCCTTTTATATCCTAACTTTGTTTTACCCTTTTGCCCTTCACCTTTTTAATTATTTCCCCTTTTGTCCTTTTCTTTATTTTTTTTTCTTTATTTCCCTGTTACTAACGTGGGAATAAATTTCTAAACCAGGTCAATTTATTTCGCGATCATGTTTGATCACGTTTTGTCATTTTTCGGTCGTTTTCAGATATTCTAAAAATATTTCGAGCACGTATCCGCGATCTACTAATTTCCCGGATCATAGAGGTATGTCCTGTTAAGGTATTCGTGAATCTATTGCCCGGAGGGTAATTTTCACAGATACCTTAAGTGTCTACCAAAATTTCGATTTTTGTCAAAATTTGGCACAGACCTCGTGGCACTCCGCGAGATTAAGAAACAATTACTTGACTGGCGTTTGGAAGCAATTAATGTTCTAAATAATTTTTTCCAGTTCAAATAATCGCATCTAATGTGCTTTTAATTAAGCAAAATTTAGGATTTTCGCGAAATTCTCATAAGGAAAAAATTCAGGATGTTACAAGGATCGCACCGACGTTCTTGGGAGCAGTTTCTCACAACTCCCACCACCTCCAAATTTTCATAGGATGTAGGTAACCCTAGACCCACTGTCTGTAATACCCTAGCTAACTGTTTACGCGTACGTCGCAAACAATGCTCACTAAGTTGTTATCTGCTTTGGTGGGGATAATACTTAGTCCCGTTTATACTTTTAAAAATATTGTTACCCAAAATATGGACCAATTTTAAACTTTCTTTATACGTCACATAGAGAAATTAGGAGCCTTATCGCGTTAGAGCATGCATTTCGAGCGGACACATAGCATGTTTAACGATAAATAAAGATATCATTAGTACCCGTCAAGATAACAAATAACGGTCCTTCATACATTCATAAGCAATATATAAATAGTATTATAAGTAGTAAGCACAAATATCACATAAAAGTACAAATACACATATATCATCTACTAGCAAATCGTCTGATCTTCAGCTGTCCTCCCTTGGGCGGGTTCTATCTCCTGTAGCTCCTCTCCTTGTTCCTCGTGTTGCCTGCCCCGCTCGGACGTCTTCATTATTCTCATCGTGCCCACCTGGAACCATAAAGGAGTGGGGGATGAGAACACTGGTTCTCAGTGGGTTACCTCTGGTCTCGCTACTTGTATTACACTCAATTATGATTCCGTCGCTCAGGGGGTCTCTAAGTGCCACAGTTATACTATGTCCCTACCTTTTATTAAAATCCATACTAAGCCTGAGCAGCTTTATCTAATTTACTAGGTGACTGGGGAACCTATTCTTCGTTACTAAGTCATCTGTTCTCTATCTTACTTCCTAAGTCACATGTAATCACATATTTCACACAATCACATAATAAGCTTCAGTGCGCGTCCACTTATAACCGTGCCCATTTTAATTATAAGCTTCTTCGCACCTCCACTTATGTACAGTTATATCATTTAGAGCACATACAGTGGCCTACCGCCACAGGCTTCCTTAGTGTCTCAGTACCGTGAGGACTAGGCCGCGCTAAACCTTAGTAGCTCACGATAGGAGAATCCATCCTTATGCTAGGGATGGCGAGGGGACCCTTCCCGTCCTTATGCTAGGGACAAGGCATGCCTAGGGTTCAGCTTGCCTTTCCTGCCGGCTATTACGCACAGGTAGGAAAAGATTCCTTTTTTTCCTTCCTTTCCTTTTTCCTTTTTGGGACTTAGTGACGTCATGCCCTATTCCTTTTCTTTTCCTTTCCTTTCCTTTCCTTTCTTTTTGTAAAACCATTTCCATGACACATAATCACATAGCACATTCATCAATACAGTTCATCAATACAGTGCATTCCAGTCACAGTTCATATGCCTTAAACATAAATCCTTGGTTCATAACATTTATCATACTTTAGAAAGCCTTGAACATAAATCCTTAGTTCATAACATTTAACATATTTTAGTAAAATCAGTAGATCCATGGATAATTGCAAGCAGTATAAAAATTATGTTTTAAGCAAAGTTTTATGTTCAGAAAGTTACAAGTTTTCAAAAGGGGGAATCTGTCTTCGTTCAGGCCGCTCAGCGCCTAGGGTATACCGCTCAGCGCTGCAGGTCGCTCAGCGCCCCACAGGCCGCTCAGTGAAAAACCTGGCCGCTCAGCGGGTCCTGACGAATTTCAGCTCCTAATTCCTGCAATTTTCCATGTTTTACAAGGTTCCTAAGCATCAATCCTCAGAGCATTTCTTCCATCATTTATTACCCATTTCTAACAACAATAACCATCCTTTCTATTTCTCAAAAGAATCATTTTCATCACAAATCACACCACAAGTTCATGCTTTCCTAAACTATGTTCATGTAGCATATGGCATCTCTGACACATATAGGACATATTCACATAACTTCCATAATCATTCATCCAAGCAAATAAACCTAGCAAGAATCTAATCTATCCAAGCACACATATCACATGAATAGCATCAAACATCCCAGACCACATAGACAGTGGTTAAGTCAGGTTTACCCATTTTTCCCGGTTCTGACGCTTCCTGCTGGCTCCTAGCTTACTTTGACACCTCCTAGCTCGTCTTGGCCGAAAGTGCTGCAGCTTTCCTTGGGTTTTTGAAGTTATTTTCGTGGCTAAGGGTTAGGGGATTCATGGAGGAAGTGAACTGGGTTTAAGGCAGGCGGTGTTTAGGTCTCCGGTTTGACAGAACAACAGTCAATCGGGCAAACAGACAGAGTTCTGGCAAGGATTCCAATTTTTCATGGCAATTTCGGTTTTGGGGAGGGGTATTTATAGCCCAAGGGCTGAATGCCCATTTTACCATTTTACCCTTGGCAAAAATTACCAAAATGCCCTTTTAATTTCATTTTCTAATTATTTAATTAGTTTGGATAATCATAAAGTCAAATCAAGTCAAATCGATGAATATTTAATTATTTTTCTTGAAAATATCTGCCTCCCCACGTGCTAAATTAGATTGGGCCGCACCTCGGTCCCGTTTCGCTCATTTTTGATCGTTCGCAGTCCCGGTGCGTCGCGCACGGTTGTCCGAAAAATATTCTGCTGATACCGTCGCGATCCTCTAATTGCCCCCCTTCCTAGGAATATTATATTTTGATGGTGTTTGTGAATTTTTTTCCAGAGGAGTATTTTTCACAGATACCTTTAATACATCGTTAAGCTCCTGCGTCTGCGGACAACCGTTCCGCTTGCGGTTTCGCTATCTCTCAAACTTTCCAATAAGGTTGTGGGGCTAATCTAAGGTATTTGGGACTTTCTCCCGATACAAGTTGGATTCCCAGAGACTTGAGACTCTCTACTCAGTTCTACTGGCTAGACGGGGCTAAACGGGACAGTTCTAGTGTCTGCGGAATCGTCCGAAACTGAACCAATTTCCGTTTTTTCGACACTTTAAGTTTTTCATCCATCTCTAGGGGTCGAGAGAAATCATTTGAGTGTCAGCAGAATTTGGAAATACCAAACAGAATAATTTCCACTGACCTCAACATATTAACTCCTACAAAAGGGCTCTACGTATACTTATTTGGGAAAATTTTCACTAAGGAAAAAGTGAGATGTTACACTGTCTATGTGGATTTTTATGCTATTTTATGTGTTTATATATGGAAAAAGTAACTTAGGAAATGTTATGTAAAAATATGTTCATTATGATGCCTGAGTGATTCTATGCATTTTTAAGTAGAGAAATGTGTTATAGTGATTGCTGGAACATGTGGAAAGTATAAATATATTTTCAGTGAAGAACAGTGAGAAATAAGCAAGAAACAGCGCTATGGATGAGTTTAAGGCAAGGTCATTCGAATGACCTAGCATAGTCATTCGAATGACCTTGAAATTTACTCATCCTGGAGCAATTTTAACAGGTCATTCGAATGACATAGCCCTAGTCATTCGAATGACCCCTGATTTTCACAAACAGAGAGCTAAATTTTCAAGTCATTCGAATGAACAGCCTTGGTCATTCGAATGACCATTGAGTGAACTGAGTTTTTAAGTCTACCCACATATTCCAACAAGTATTAAACCTTTAGAAATGTATATTTGATGCTAGAAATGATTATGTAAGTATGTGTTAGGTTAACCTGTATCATGAGGACTCGATCGTCATTAGTGCTTTAGGGCGACTGTAGATAACTAGTAATGATTCACCTAATGTTTCTGATGAAAGCCAAATTCACGTGTTTGTTCAAGGCTTTTGTCGGAAGCCTATTTGCACTTTCCAGTCGAAAGCTTAGTTTGAACTCTCAGTTGTTTAAAAATAATATATCCTTCTTTACGGCTTTCAGATCCACAAGGGATCCAATTGCAGTGTAGTCGGGTATAGTCGAATCCACAGGGAGTTGCAAAAATACCTTTCTTGAGTTTAGTTAATTAAACAATGAAGTGAAGGATTGGTAAATTGTTGATAGTTTAAATAATAAGTAAATAAACAACATAAAAGTAAATAGGCAACAAATCAGAAGTAGATCCGGAAGCTTGTTGGGAATTGAATCATGTCATAGTTTCATGCATCCATTTACTTATTACATAGAATCATCATTTCATTGATTGCCCGCCACCAGTTCTTAACTTGTTCATCGCTTTCGCGCATGAAAAGATCACAGGTTTCCTTTGTTAAACTGTCACCTTCGTACATAAGCTTAACAAAGTATGCCAGCATTATTCTAGATGTTAAAACGGCTAATCCTTTATTCCAGTTACGGCAACAAGAATTAGATGAAATGATTTAGTTCTAACTTTAATGATTGTAACTTTCGTTCACAACCTTCGAGTCTAGAATCTAGCTTTAGCATAGCAATATTGATCTTAACTTGGTTTACAACTTAATTAGTATAACTTTCGTTCATACAAACAAGTCCTAAATCATGAATCAAAATACTAAACAAAAGCTAGCATTAAGTATAAAATCATTCAAGCTAATCATAGAAACTGATAAATTCATATGTAAAAGTACATGGATACAATCATACGACAATATTCATCAAAATCCCAATAACAAGAGGATTAAGAATCTATCTTACAAGAGAATCTTAGAGGCAAGGTTTGGACGCTTACCATGACACGATATCACGCTATCATGACAGCGGCTCGCCAAGCTTCTTCGATCGCCTGGCTCCTTCACCGGCCTCCTCTTTGTTGCAAACTAACCTAAGCTTTTAAGTACAAGAAATTTAAGAAAGAACTGATGAATGGATGGGAGAAGATGTGTTGGGAATGAATGCCTCGGCCTCTATTTATAGGCAAATTTTGGTGGTCGTCGCTCAGCGGTTTGGGTGCTGTCGCTGAGCGATAAAGGACTGTCCGCTGAGCGATTGTACTGTATCGCTGAGCGATGTAATCATTTCACGTGGTGTAATAAATGCTCCGGTAGCTTTTGCAGGGCGGCGCCGCAATCCAGGCTGGTTCCAGCTGGTGTAATAAATGCGGTGGCTGCAAGTGGCTCCGGTGGCAATACCGCTCAGCGGCCTAGGTACCACCGCTTAGTGGTCTTTGTCTGATGTACGCTGAGCGGGCTTGTCCTTCCGCTGAGTGGTCTTCACGCCTGATTTCCTTTTTTTAAGCTCTTTTTCCTATTTTGCCCTTTGCTCCATTCCTTTATGGGATTATTCTTCATTTAATTATGCTTGTGTCAATCTTTCAAAATATATTATAAACCTACAAAAAATGGGGATTTAAGTTAGATAATTCTTTAAAACATAAGCAAATAAGTGCCATTTTAATGGTTGGAAATTGCGTAAAATATGCACTTATCAGTTTCCAAGATCATAACTAAATCCTAGGGAAAAAGTGATATCTTAAGAAGGTTCCAGCCATAGAGGGTTCAGTGTACCTTGAAGAAAGTACATAGCTATATGATTAGGGTTGTCCCTTTTCTTGGCACGTCCACATGGAAAGCCCCTTATGAGTCCAGCAAGATGGATTGGTCAATGATGTGAACGCAAGTTTAAGACCTATTTTTATGATGAAAAGAAAAGAAAGAAAGCAGGAAAGAAAAGATGAATGATTGCGGACGTGACGTCACAAAGTCCCAGAGAAGGTTAAGCAGAACACTCCTGGTAGTGTCACAAGGGCCTGCCAGAAAGTGAAAGTAAGTTCTCGGTCATGTCGCGAGGGCAGGTCGAGGAAAGCATGAGTCCACGCCTGGTCACGTCACAAGGACCGGCCCCTCGCCATCCCATTAGGTGGATGGTTATTCCTATTGATGGGCGATAAATGGCCCTAGTTTTCATTGGTGGTTCGTAACCACTCAGGTTAGAGCGCTGCCTGGTCGTCCTCAATATGGAAGTTAGAAGTAGGTTATACATCGGGTAGGGACGACGGTCCCCGATATACAAAGGTGAAAGGACATAAAGAGCTAAGGAGTATGCGACCCAGGTCCCCTAGTTTGACCAGAAGCGTAAGAGAACCCCAGATCCCCTCATGTATAAGATATGTGATGTATGACTATATGTACGTAAGTGTAAATAGCATATAAGTACCGTTAAGGGAACGCTCGAGACAGCCTATATGAACGTTGTAGATCAAGCGAATAAAGCTAATAAGCATGAAGCCATAGATAATAAAAAGACTAGAGATTCCCCGCGCTACTCAGGATTTAGACAAATGATAATAATCAGTAGGAGTTTAGTATGCATGAAACTTAGAGATTTCCTGAGTGGCATGGATCATAACTGAGTAATGAAATAATAGATAGGGCTACGGATTCCCACTGAGAACGCAACATTCTCACCCCCCACTCCTTTATGATTCCAGACGGGTACAACCAGCACACCAGAGAGGATGAGGTGTCGCAGGATGGCGTGAGACAAGATGGCTTGAGGTCTCGAAGCCGGAGGATTCTCGAGGAACAACAGGAGCTACCCCTTACCATGCAAGATAAAAAGTTTTGTTTGGGTTGTGTAACAGTTATATGGCCTATATAGGCCATTAACGATTCTATGCATTATGTGTAATTATGTATTATTACTCAAATGTGGAATTGTGCTATGGACCATGTGATTGTGTGTGTATATATATATTGAAATGTTCTATATGACAATCCCCTCGACTAGTCATCACTTGTATACGTATATGACTCCTTGCACATGCATAGCTCATACTTTATGAATTAATAAAGAAAGGGAAAAAAGAGCTATTACATGCCAGACAAGCAGGGACGGATTATTGGTGGGGAGATGAGCGACAATCGAACTGTCTAGTCATGGCCATCAACGAGTATGTGCTACTATTGTAATATATTATTATTATTATTATTATTATTATTATTATTATTATTATTCAACTTTGTAACTATGCTCTGGACTAGATGATTGTACACTCATATATAATATGTAACAGGTTCTATATATGGCTTGCTTAGGGTAGTTTTGCTTAAGTCCATATGGGCTCTATTGCTTGTACCTCAGTATGCTTTCTTGACACGTATGGCTCTTAATTTACAAAATAATAAAGAATGTTTTGTAGAAATTATAAAGTAGGTGTTGTAAAAAGTATGTTAGAAATATGTGATGATAGGAAAATATAGTTGTACTAGTTGATATCATGTCAAAGTAAATATTTATGAAGTTACAGTAAGCACTATGACGCCAAAGGCTTCACTGCACGCCACGCTGAATAGTCTGCTGAGCGCCACGCTGAGAGCACCGCTGAACGCACGCTGAGCGACTCACTGAGCGGCGGACCCGAGACTTCAGAGTTTTTACTATACTTGTTGTGTTCTAAGATTCTTTATACTATCATGCATCATCTACTGATATGACCATGTATTATGAGGAACCGATCGCTACTAGGACTTTAGAACGGCCATAGATAACTAGACTGTGATCGCCTAACATTAACAAAAGATCATAACTGAACACTAGGGAAAAAGAATATTATTCTTAAGAAGGTCTGACCTCTGATGGTTTGGTATGCCTTAAAGAAAAGGACATAGTTATATAATTAGAATTTCCCTTCTCTTGGCAAGTTTACGGGCTAGCCCCTCGCCAGTCCAGCAAGATGGATTGGTTAAAGATTTAATGCAGGATAAGACCTGAACCAGGACTCTGGTAAAACATAACGTGCCCCAAAGTGGTGGCAAATAAAAGACATGCACAACCCCAAAGTAGTGGTAAAACGGAACACGACACGCCCCAAAGTAATGGCAAGAACAAAGAATAGTATGCCCTAAAGTAGTTGGCATCACAACTATAAACATCACGATTACAACATGCCCCAAAGTAGTTGGCACAACAATGACAATGTGCCCCAAAGTAGTTGGCACAAGCACATACAATATGCCCCAAAGTAGTTGGCATGAAACATAACGAGTCCTTACTTGGTCATGTCAAAAGGCAGCCCCTCACTCCTCCCAAAGTCAGACGGGTGTAGGTTGTAGTTGAGGCCACGACTACAAGGGTGGAGAGACAAAACTAAGAAGGACGCTGCCACAGAGGGCATAAGAGAATACCCCTCTTGCTTAGCATATGGTTGTATGTGTATATATGTATTAACGTCAAAGGAATACCCTGAGACGACTAGTAAATAGATAGACAAACGTGATAAGGCGATTTGACGTCGCCATACTCAGCGAATGCATTTAACAAAGCACGGAGCCTAAGTAATATCAAGATTAGAAACCCAATCACCTAGTAACTTAGATAAAGCTGCTCAGGATAAGAAAGACAATAAATAGTAGGGACTTTAGTGTGCATGACACTTAGAGATCTTGAGTGGCCTGGAATCATAACTGAGAAATGAAGTGCTGGGTAAAGTTAAGGACGCCCACTAAGAATGAAGTGTCCTCACCCCACTTGCTTATGACTCCAGGGACGTACGACAGAACCTACTATAGGGACTCTGCCAAGCCACACTAGGACTTGTGAGGAACAGTAACAGGAAGTGGCCCCGAGAGACCAGATCCAACAAGAGCTTTGCCAAAGGCTAAGTGAGAAATATTCCAGTTACCCCTTCTGTTTTGAAAACGTATATTGTATGTTGACAACTTTGATAATTGTGTATTACCTACTATAATAACTAACTATATGACTTCCTGTCAATATATGTGATGGACCGTATGCATGCTTATCTGTCTATTACTCGACGTATGCCTACTAACTGGTAAGCCTAAAGGCTCTATCGCTTGTGTTATATTCTCTTTCTCATACACGACTCCTATTTTATGAAATAACCTATGAAAAGAAAAGTTTAAAATCGGTCCATATTTTCCAGTAAGAATTATTTGCATAGCTAAAAGTAGGGGCTAGAAGTAACCCGACCAAAGTAGATAACAACCCTATAATCAGTGTTACGACTATAGCATAGACTAAAAGTATGGGTGTTTCAATGGGCACCCAGAAATGAAAAAACACAACCCAAGGCGTGTAAGAGAACCCTCTTCCCTAAACATGCCTGAAGTTTATTTGATGAATGCTATATGTATATGTATGTATGTCTGTGTGGAATGAACATCACGTGATGACATCTCGAGTATAAGAACGTGGGTATGTGATGCAGTATCACAAGGCCCTGAAGGTATAGGCTAGAAAACACTAGAGTCTGTAACTAGGTTAAGCAAGATTAGATTTCCCTCCGATCACTTAGTAGCGTAGATAAAGCTGCTCAGGCCTAGCATGGATAATAATCAGAAGGGGTTTTAGTATGTTATGACACCTAGAGACCCCCTAAGCTGCGGAATTGTAATTGAAGCAAAAACAAATGAGTATTCCCCGAAGGACCCCATTGAGGACGTAATGTTCTCACCCCCACTTCATTATGATTCTAGGCAGAAATATGTGGCATGCTGCGATGACCAGAACTTACCTTGGAACAAGGACTAGGACTTCCCCTGTAGCAGAAGCCCTTGAGCTGAGGCATCCTAGAGTAGCAACTAGTGCTACCGTTTGACAAGCAAGTAGGGCATGGATTAGTGATGTGTAGCGGGTAATAGTCACACGGTCTAGGCAGGCCGTTGGCGACTATGTATATAAATTATAATATTACTCAACTGTGTAATTTCATTCTGAACCAATTGATTGTATGTACATTATAAAATGTTCTGGAGGTCTATCGCTTGTATCCATGTATCACTCCTTGGCACGAATGACTCTTAATTTATAAACTAGTAATGGAAAGGGAAAAAGTTTCAAAATGGTTCATATTTTCGAGTAGGAAATATTTGCAAAGCTAAAAGTAGGGGCTAGAAGTAACCCAACCAAGGTAGATAACAACCCTATAATCAGTGTTACGACTATAGCGTACACTGAAAGTACATTTAAGGTCGATTTTCAAGTATGATTTTCATTATGGGACTTTGTCCCTATAGGACTCTGCATCTTTTTTTTTTTCTCTCCTTGATCTTGTTTAGGGTCAATCTTTCGTGGGACTACCACATTTTAAAATTTGACCTTGATTAAGGCCGGTCTTCTTGTGTGAGACTATACTGCATTTTAACTTCTGATGTTGATTAAGGTCGATCTTCTTCTAGTGCTTGCCGCTATGATGGTGGACAATCCATATTGCGGTTAATTGTAGGCTCTACCACTTCGATGATGGACATCATTGTGGACTTTTCCACTTGTGTGTCTTGCTCTTAGCATGCATCTCTGATGGAGCTACATATTGCTGAATATGACGATGTTAACTATTCTAGGTTGTATGCTAATATATCTCAAGCAACCGTTGTTGAAGCATTGTTTATCATATTTCACAACAACATTTTGTGACCAAGAATGTGTAAAATATAACATGCCTAGCGGCATCTTAAAATATCCCCAAAATTTTCAACTAAAAATATTCAGAGTATCATGCACTGTTAATCATTTTAGATCATAACATAATTAAAATAAATATTTCTAGCACTGAGAAATATAATTAAAAATCACATAAAAATCAGATTTGATGAGTAACACATATATAAAAAATTTTTTAGTGAAAATTGGACCTAGTTTGGCCTCACATGCACTAGCACGCATTCCAAGACAAGACTAGGAGTTCCCATGTGGAACTGTTCACTTTCTCTCTCGCCCATCTGACATGAACTGAGTCATCACGACTAGTTTTCAGAGCGGTAGGTTGAGAATGGTTACAAGCTCGTTTCAACTTTGTTTGAAGTGATTTCGGTTTCATCGGACTCAAATGGAAAAGCTCTACAAGATTCTATCATTGGATTCTCCATTTACAAATAGAAAGTTATGGGTTTGTGCTCGAAAAGGAGGTGCTTACCCTTACTTTGCATGTGTTTTCTCTCTCAAATCTTGACGAAAATCCAAGTTCTTGGTCTTGTTTAATTCAAAATGAAGAGGGGTACAATAGCCCCAACGAAATTTGATTCAAATTGGCTAAAAAAGCAATCATGGGTTTCGATTTGAAACTGACAGTGTGATTAGGGTTCATAAATTTTCTTACAAAATTCTTCGTCAATTCTCACTAGAAATTCATGATTTTCACCTCTCTAAATTTGAAAAAGCATAGATAAGAGAATCCCCAAAGAAATTTGATACAACTCAGCATCAACCATCTTCGCAATTTGAAACATCCCTAGCTGATTCCGTATGCTCGAGCCGTACGTAATACTCACTAGGTTGTTTACTTCCTGGTAACTTCTTCAGGGTTTTCGAAAGTACTGGTTTAGAAAATAAGGACCCATTTTTTTTCTTTTTTCTATCATACATATGGTTTGTAACGTAGGAGCCGTGAGTGCAACAGGTTAATATAACAAATGGTACCATTATTAGGTTAGGTTCAAGTCAGTGCATACATACATTACATACATAGCGGGTCCTTTACGTATACACATACACACCAGATACTAGTTATATTACATACCCAATACACATGTTTGAATCACACATTTATTCTATACACTACATCTACTACGAAGTCAGCTAGATGTCCTTTCACAGGTCCTCCTCGAGTTGCACAGTATCGGCATAATAAGATTCGTCCTCAGTTCCTGGAGCCATAAACGAGTGGGGGTGAGAACGGAGGAGGGTTCTCAGTGAGCAGCATTCCAATCGTGGCTTTTTGTTCCTCGGTTATTCTCCAGGTCACTCAGAGATTATTCTAAGTGTGCATGCAACTAATCTGCTACTGTTTATTTTCTTGGTCTAATACTTTGGGCAGCTTTATCTATGTTACTATGTGATAGGGTTACTACTCTTGTTATTACCTAGGCTTCGTGCTCATTAACTCTGCGTTGCTATTAAAGACATACCATTCGTCTTGGGTCGATCCCTTGACGATACATAATGCATGAACAGATATACATAATGCCTAAGCAGATATACATGCATACATACATACATATTCTCATACATTCAATCTCTTAATCATACATATGACTATATAATGCATGAGGGAGTCTGGGAAATCTCTTATGCATACCGGCTTACCCGGGTTAGCGTCCTTCTTCTTTTAGTCCTTCCACCCATGTAAACGTGGCCTCGGTTACAACCTCCTTCTATTCCCTATCATGATGACTCGGCAGCGCTTGAACCGGAATGGTACCTAACCACATTAGGCTCATAGGAGGTAATTCATCATCATGATAGGTACCACCACCCCTTTACCGGGATGGCTAGGGACCGGTCCTTTGGCGCGATCAGGCGTAGACTCGTTTCTCTTTACTTTAGTCTTAGTTCTTTATTTTGGGGTCCCCCTTTCTTTCTTACAGGACTGTTTCTTTTTTACTTTCAGGCCTTTACCTGTTCTCTTTTCTTTCATATTCAGGTCTCTCTACCTGCGTTACTCTTACCAATCCAGCGTGCAGAATTGGTGAGGGCGTGTCTGTAAGACGTGCCAAGAGAATGGGATCTTCGTAGTCATATAACTATTAACTCTGACTAAGGCTGGCCGAATCCTTGGTGATTGGGGCCTTAGTTCTCTGCTTCATTTCCTAGGGTTCAGTTATGCACCTTTAATTTTTCGTGAATACCTCTAGTGATCTAAGGTCGTCCTAACTCTTATGACGGCCATTCCTCATGATGCATGCTCTTACATAAAAGTACACATAACTATGCATGCTGGATCCCATAGAACCTTTAAAAACACAAGTTTTCAGTGAGCATTCGAATGAATAGGGTTTTAGTATTCAATTGATTCTTTCATTCGAATCCCGTGAGAATTCAATCGATAGAAATCCTTCTTGGGCTTTCATTCGATTGAAACCTCATGCACTCGAGTGAAATCCCAAGAGCTTTCATTCGAATCCCACAGTAAAAAAATCGCCTCAGCGAGTAACTTCTCCAGGGGTTTTCTTTACGTAACATTTTCGTCTCCACAATGATCCAATCAATACAGTTATGGTTTCCAAACATCAAAATCCTTAAAATTTAACCTTCATAACTTATTTCCTACAGTTTGTACAAAATATTTTTTCATTCACATACACAGAAATGCATATAAACAGTCAGAAAATAAACCACATAGACAGTGGGCTTAGAGTTACCCACTTCCTATGCGGATTTGAAGTTAGTAGGTTGATAGTGGAGAAAATCCTTGTCGCAATGGTATGCTACAAAAAATTTTCGGAAGTCCGGTAGCACGATGTGCTCGAACAGTACTAGAAAAATTAAAAATTGAAGGAAGTGGCAAAGTTCTGATAACTTTCCTTCATTTGCATCAGGGGGCCATTTATAGCTGAGGCCCCCTCCTTTGAATTATTTATTTAATTATTATTATATTATTATTTTATTATAGTTATCTTAAATATCTTAACTCTTATTCTATTTTAGTCACATTTGACCACTTTTGGCCCACACACGGTTTTTGAAAAATATCCCAAATATACATCCGTGATCTACGAATTTTTTCGGTCAGAATGGCGCTCCGAAACAAGGTATCCGGGTACTCGTTTCTGTCAGCCTGTCAGTCGCAGATCTCTTCGGTCTTCAACCGGATTTCCATTTTCACCGAAATTGAGCACGAACCTCCTGGTGCCTAGTGAGAGCATAACTTCCTAGCTTTCTTCCCAGTTTAAGGGGAACGGGTCTCGTAATTAATTTTTCCCGTCCCATGATCGGGTTACTTTATAATTTTGGCTAGGCCAGAGTCATAAATCCCACAAAAATCTTCCTAAGGGAAAGTTGAGATGTTACACAATAAATGCCATGATTTCTTAGAGTTTGCAACCATGCAAAGTGGGTGAGCTCCATATAATTAGGAATTTGTATAGATTGAGATCATGGTTATTAAACTCTTGAGTTATCTCATAAACTCTTACGAGTTTACGTTTTCACAACACAAAACAAGTTAACACTCATGTAAACTCTTTTTTGGTAAACTCGTATGAGTTTAAGTAAACTCTCGATTTTGTTAGCGAGTTTATGAGTTAAAATATACCTACGAGTTTATGAGTTTACCTCAAGGTGTATAAATTTGGTAACTTTTTTAGATACTTAGTTGATTTTGTGTGTGTTAGATCATATTTATCGAGTTTACTAAGCCAATTTTATATATTTATCATAATTGAGTTATGTTTTATCAAACTATAAAGTAATACATGCACAGAATAAAGTATGACAAACTAAGTGTCCTGCATTAAAGTATATTTTATGATATTTTTTCCATTTATTTATTTTAAAGTTAATTATATTCAATGTCAATTAGAAATACAAAATTTAATCATGTTTAGTTTCTAATTATATTGCTTATAACATATATTTTTTTTATACATGTAAAATCTTACAAGTTTACGAGTCGAGTTTACTGAACCTTCACGAGTTTACTTAAACTCTCGAGTTTGAGAACCTTGTCGAGATGAGTTTTCATCGAAAGGCCTCTTTCTTACCATATAAGACATTATAGCGTGTTACGGTTGAAGGGAGAAAGACACAAAATTGAGATTCTCATTTAACCACCGCTGGTTGCCAGTAAAAACCGACAAAACACATGATGCCCTTTCACATTTTTCTTTTTCCACCAAATACCTCACCTATTAATATTTCTGATTAAGATTTGTTCCCAAAAAAATATTTGAATAAAATATTTCTAAATGCTCATTCCCTATTATAAACGTGGCGCGGTATCGTCAACCCTCACAAAGACACGGGGGCTCAACCCACAACTTTGTTGAAAAATCCAAGTCGCGACTCAAATTTGCCTTCTGATCCGTATCACTATTGCCTTCCTTATAGATGCGATGAGTAATTAATCGCCAACCTTGATTGATCCAGTGCAAGATCCTCTTCCTAAGGCTACGGTATCTGGGGGGAGCATCCCCTGATGAAGGCAATAGCACAATAAGAGTCACTCTCCAGGATAACCTTCCACCTTTTTTTCGAGCTCCCAAACTTGCCGTTGCCGACAACGCATCGCCGCCGCTGGTGATAACACGGTCGCGCGCTCAGGTGTGGTCCCTAGACTGTGATGCGCAGCAGCAGTTCCCTTCAACGACGGCGACTGCGCGGCGGCCGGAATTTCTTCTCCAGCAACTTGCGAGGTTAGCCCCAGCTTTTTCAATTCTCAGTTCCTCTGAAACTCAATCGTTTTCTTCTTCAATTCGATGTGAGAAATCTTTCATTTTTTTTTTTATCTCGGGCTCATACTGGTCCACTTTCCATGTCTCAGTTTCTAGGTAATTCGGTCGATTTAGTTGTTCCTGTTTTTGCAATCGAAGCAGCAGAATTTGTTAGGTTAATTGTCTAGACTAAGAAAGTAACAACGAAATATTCTTCTTGTCTTCTCATTGATGAAAGTGAGGCATATAAACAAAGGCATATGCCACCACAAAAACCCTAACTTCTAGAAGCACCATAACGGTGCAATGATTGAAAATAACAGCTGTGTGCCCGCTAGCTTTGTTCTGGAAAAATAACTTGTATTATCCTAATTACTCCTAATTACATCTGATGGTGGTAGTCATCCCATCGTTTGGGCCTCCTTGTTTCTCGTTTGGGCCTCTTCTGATTCAGTTCCAACTTCAAGTCATTGGGCTCTGGTGCATCTTCCTCTTGTGGTCCATGTAGTCCATCATTGCCTTCTCCTTGAGAGAGCACCTTGTCCTCAAGGTGCAATTTTGGAAAATTCCTTCTGCAAATCTGTTGGTGTTTGTTTCCCACGAAGAGTCTTCAGGTTGCAAGCCATCCCACTGAACGAGAACTTGTGTTCCTTTGGGTCCAGCTTCGTAGTTCACAATTGCTAAGGGGCGAATTGAAGGTTGGTGGGTTACTTCAAAAGCTGGCGGCAAGGTAGCAGGTTCTATTGGTGGCGTCCCATTGTGCTTCTTCAATACCGAGCAATGGAAAATGGGATGGAAGCGAGACTGTTTAGGAAGCTTTAATGGGTATGCCACTATTCTGATTCTTTCTTCTACTTGGAAGGGTCCAAAACAATGCTTGGCCAATTTAGGCACCAGCAAATTTGAGACAAAACGTTGGCGATAGGATGCAATCGCACATAGACCCAATCATCAGGTTGGAACTCAACATCCTGTCACTTTTTATCTCAAGCTCAATTGTTTGTGTCAATTCACGTTCCAACAAATGGTGTTGCACGGCTTCAATTGCGGTGGCTCCCACCTCATAAACAATCTCGAAGGGTGTCTTCCCTGTGGCGAGATGAATGGCACTATTGTGGCACCACCTTGCCCGATGTAAGTATTTACCCTAACTTTTTGGCTGGCTGTTGATGAAGAAACGTAAATACTGTTGTGGTGTTTTGTTCAGGACTTCAGTTTGCCCATCCATTCGTGGATGGTAGGTCGTGCTCATGCACAACTTGGTGTCAGTCAGTCGAAAGAGCTCCTTCCAAAATTTGCTCAAAAAACGAGGCTGTGATCAGAGATGATGCTGCGAGGCAGGTCCTGACTGCTACTTGAGATGCATTGTGCCTTCCTGAAAGCATGAAGAAATGAGCTGATTTTGAAAATCTGTCAATGATCACCTAGATAGCTGTGTTACCGTGATAAGGTGGTAAGCCAACAATAAAATCAATCGAAAGATCTTCCCAAACCCTTGAGGGGGGAGAAATCGGTTGTGGCAAGCATGCAGGAACTTTTTGGTTCATACTTGTTGGCATATCACACAACTCTCCACAAATTTTCAGATGTTTGCTTACATTTCCTACACCAAAAATTTGCCATAACTCGGGCCATAGTCTTGGTGACACCAGCGTGTGGCGCTTATGGAGAAGAGTGGTGTTCATAAAGAATGTCCTCTTTTGTTGTTGAGAGAGGACTGATAACAATGCGACTGCGAAACAGAATCAACCTCCCTTGGATGGTATAATCTGGAAATGGAGATGGATTGAGATGAGTAACTTGTGCCAAGTTTTGCATATCAACATGGGAGGTGGTTTCATTTTTGAGATGTTTCACTAGCTCAAATTGGGAATGGTCAGAATTAGGCAAGTAGGAGAGTGTTCTTGAGGGATGCGAGACAAAGCATCGGCTGCTAAATTCTAACGACCTGGCTTATAGTTAATAGCATAGTCATAACCCATCAACTTAGCCAGATAAAAATGTTGCTCTGGGGTTTGGACGGTTGGAGTTATCAATTCTGTGATGCTCTTTTGATCAGTGAAGATATCAAAATGGTGACCTAACAAGTAATGTCACCATTTTTTAACTGCCATGGTGATAGCATGTAGCTCTCGGACATAGGTAGAAGCTTGCTGCATCCGCGGGCAAAACTTCTTGCTAAATATAGTGAATTCGTGGTGTCGTTGCATGAGTACAGCACCATGCCAAACTCGGATGCATCAGTACAGACTTGAAAAGTCTCAACAAAATTCGGTAAGGCTAAAACATGCATCTCTATCATTGCCGCCTTCAATTGTTAAAAAGCCATGTGAACCTCAATGGTCCAATTGAACTTATCCTTTTTGAGAAGGTCTGTAAGTGGGGAAGCAATCGTTGCATAGCCACAAACAAACTTTCTATAGAAACTAGTTAACCCAAGGAACCTGCAAAGTTCTTTAACAGTGGTGGGTGTCGGCTTGTCCACCATTGCTTGAACTTTGGTTGGGTCTAGTGCTTCTCTAGGCGAGGAGATAATATGGCCCAAATATTCAATGCTTTGGTGCCTAAAAATGCACTTAGAGGCTTTCAAGAAGAATTTAGCCTCTTGTAACAACTGAAATACCTTTGCTAAATGCTCCATGTGATCCGGAAGAGATGAACTATAAATGAGAATATCGTCAAAAAAGATATTGACGAATTGACGCAGATAAGGTTTGAATAGTTCATTCGTAGTTAATTGAAATGTTGCCGGAGTGTTGCACAAAGCGAAAGGCATAACATGGAACTCATAATGGCCTTCATAGCGTCTGAAAGGCTGTCTTGTGTGTGTCTGCCAGGTTAACTAAAATCTTGTAGTAATCGGAATGTAGGTCCAGTTTAGAAAACCTCTTCGCGTGAGCCAACTCATCAAGAAGCTCGTCAATTGTTGGGATAGGATTTTGGTCCTTGATGGTGATGGCATTAAGTGTGCGATAGTCAATGCAAAAATGCCATGTGCAATCCTTCTTGCGGACTAACAGGACCGGAGAGGAAAAGGAACTGCCACTGGATTGAATAACACCTTGGCGAACCATTTCTTGCACTTGAAGTTCAATTTCCTTCTTGTGGAAGTGAGGATAGCAGTATGGTTTGATAGTTACTGGTTTTGCATCAGGTTCGAGATGTATGTGGTGATCTGTGGGACATTGGGGCGGAAGGGTATTTGGTGGGCTAAATAAGGTTTGAACTTTTTGAGAATTGGGTTGAGGGTGGGGATTTGGCTTAGTTGTGGAGTCTATAGGGTGAATGTGAGGTAATGCAATTAGCTAAAAGAATTAAGCTGCTGAATCGGTTCTGGCTACGCGTCTGAGTTGGGCAAAGGAGATAGATGTAGGACCAGCAAATGTGTTGCCATTAAATTCCACCAATTTGCCTTGCCAAATAAACTTCATGACCAGTGTATCATAATCCATTAAGAAAGGGCCCAATCGTCTCAACCATTGGACCCCTAAGACTACTTTAGCACCATAGATAGGCATGGCAAGTAGATCACCTTTAGAGGTATGTGATTGAATTTTAATGGAAACATTTTTACATACCGTGGATAGGCAATTTCCTGGCTGTTTCCCACAAGCACTTGCAACTCAGTGGTTGGTTGGGTACGTAAGTTGAGGAACGCTACCACGTGATCCTTTACGAAGTTATGCATGCTGCCGCCGTCAATCAAGACTTGAGCTTGCATTGTTCCAAGTTGAGTTGCCACTCACATTGTTTTTGGTAATGAGTGCCATTCCAAAGCATGTAAACTGATCCCAGCTGCAGGTGGTGATGGCTCAGGCGGTGTCAGAAGAAATAACTCAGTAAACTCTTCCACAATTGGCACTTTGGTTGTGTCTTTTGCCGAATCCACCAATAACAAGAAGAACTTAGGCTTACAGCGATGCCCTAGCATAAAACGCTCATCACAATTGTAACACAAGCCCTTGTCGTGACGGACTTGCATTTGAGCTCCTGTGAGGCATTTGATTGGCAGAGATAGAGGTTGTTGCGGTTGCATGGTGGGGTTCTCAGATACAGGAGTCAAAGGAGCTCTTGAAAAACCTGAAGACCAACAGAACGAAGCTGCTATGTCTTTAAGCTTGTCCTCTTGGATCTTTGCAAGGGAGACAACTTGTGGTAGAGAAGTAGGAACCATTGTTTGAAGTTCCCTCCTGAATTTTGACTTCAATATGGAAATAAATCAACACAAGAAGAAATGAGGGGGTAAACCAAAAACCCTATTTGTTAGGCATTCAAACTCTGTTTGGTACTATCTTACAGAGCCTGTTTGCCTTAGTTTGAAGAATGCTCCCCTGGGTCTTCATACAGTGAGGAGGCAAAGCGATTTTGTTGGGCAAAAATGAAGGCAGGCCATGAAGATAATTGGCCATTGTTGTGTGTTACATACCCTCCTGAGGCTCCTGATGCGGATCCAGCTAAAACAGGAAAGGAAATCCTTCCTTTCCCATTAGTTTATTCTAGAAGATTAAGTAGAATAAGGAAGGAATAAATCTGTTAAGATATGGCAACAGATTAGGAGCTGATTTGCTAATCAAATCAGATAGGAATTAATTTAGGAGATAAAATAGGAAATAAAATAGCCACCTGATTTCTCTCCTGCAATATAAGAGGAGCCTAGGGAGCCAGGGCAGTTTTTTATCCGAGAATTTGATTAGGAACTAGGAGGTCCAAGGGAGCCTTTATTCCCAGGAATTGTTTTCTTTATTATCAGCATTCTATTTTGTATCAATTCAACCCGGAAATTCCCCTCTGGAATTTCTGGTGCCATTAATAAAATTCAGCAAGCATTCCAATTAATTGTTCCATAGATACCAGTTGTTACATTGTGCATCTATTGAAACCATGCTAACGTTGCATCATCAAGTTAGAAGGAAGTGAGTGAGATACTGTGTTCAGGTGGGGTTTGGTTGAAGTATAAAAATTGGGATATTTTTAAAATCCATCCTGATGGGTCTGTACCATCAAATCAAGGTACATCCAAATGAAAGTTGTGAGCTATAATGCGTATTGTTGGTGGTGGTGGAGAAGTATGTGGGTGTGGTTGGGTTGTGGTTGTGTGAGGTCGTGGTTCAGAGTGGGTGTTCTAGAGGGGTGGTGATGTTTTTGGGTTTGGCATAGTGTGGTTGAATAGGGGGGAGGTGGTGGTGATGTAAAGAATGGAGAGAATGGAGTATGGAGGGGCTGGTGGAAATGATGAAGTGTGTGGTGGAGGTCAAGATTCCACCTAATGTAGGCGGTGGAGATTCTCGTCAAGCTTAAGGGTTAAGGTAGCCATGGAAGTTTCAGGTGGAAGTATGGGTGGTAGATTTTCAGAGTTGCTCGCCATGAGAGATCCGATGAAAGCACCAAAATGTTAGGTTAATTGTCTAGACTAAGAAAAGTAGCTACAAAATATTCTTCAAGAAAAGTAGCTACAAAATATTCTTCTTGTCTTCTCATTGATAAACATGAGGCATATAAACAAAGGCATATGTTGCCACACAAACCCTAATTTCTAGAAGCACTCCTAACTGTGCAATGATTGAAAATAACAGCGGTGTGCCAGCTAGCTTAGTACTAGAATAATAACTTGTTCCTATCCTAATTACATCTGGTGGTGGTAGTCATCCCATCCTTTGGGCCTCCTTGTGTCTCGTTTGGGCCTCTCTTGATTCAGCTCCAACTTCAAGTCATTGGGCTCTGGTGCATCTTCTCTAGTGGTCCATGTAGTCCATCAGAATTCCTATTCTTAATTTCATGTTTTCAACAATGAGTGAATTGTTTCTTCAATTTTTGGATTGAATTGTGATTTTTAATTGGTGTGCATGTATATGTCTAGAAGCAGCCGATTGCTTTTACAATCATGGTCTAATAATGCTTTGAAGGTGATTAAATGGTGTCACTATAACGCCATGCAATCTGTTACTCTTTCCCCTTTTACGAGATGAATTGTGTAATTCTTGTTTGTTCATCTTATGCTAATTCTGTGATTTGTTCATATTAAAAACTATTTTGAGCCTGCCACATGATACATTAGCATTAAGCAACGGCCATTCTGCTCGAGACACATGGATAAGAAAACTAGATTAATGTGGAACTGTGACATCATAGCCTCATAGGTGTTAATTTGCCTAAGGTTATGATGTGCTTATCGCTGAGGGATTAAGACTTGTTGAGTAAATGGTATAAAATCTGATTTTCTTCCTTAATTCTCTCTATATAAATGGACTAAGAAAAAAGACTAGCTTTATAATTACTAGTAGGGTTGAAGGCACTTTGTGCCTGCATATGTGGAGAATAGGAGCAGTTAATTTTTTTTTTTCCCCTGTTAGAGGTGGGTTAAGAGATGGTGGATAGTGAGGAGTGGGTAGTGGAAATGGTTATTAAACTCTCGAGTTAACTCGTAAACTCTTACGAATTTACGATTTTAATACACAAAATGAGTTAACACTTATGTAAACTCTTTTTTGGTAAACTCGCATGAGTTTAAGTAAACTTTCGATTCTACTAGCGAGTTTATGAGTTAAAATCTACCTACGTGTTTACGAGTTTACCTCAAAATGTACAAATTTTGTAATTTTGTTAGATACATGCCCAACTTTGTTTATGTTAGACAATATCTATTGAGTTTATTAACCCAATTTCATACATTTATCATTTATCGAACTATAAAATAATACACATATAGAATAAAGTATGACATAACAACTAATTAAGGTGTATTTTATGATATTATTTTCATTAATTTAATTTAAAGTTAACATTATTCAATTTCAATTATAAATACAATATTTAATCATGTTTAGTTCCTAATTATATTGCTTATAACATTATTTTACTTATGTAAACTCGTAAGAGTTTACGATTCGAGTGTACTGAGGCTCCACGAGTTTACTTAAACTCTTGAGTTTAACAACCTTGATAGTGGATAATGAGTGATAGCGGGTAGTAGATGATGAAATGTACATTAATGTCCTTCTTAATAATAATGATATGTGAGTTTAAAAATTAAAACAATGGGCAAATATGAAAAGAAAATTAGAGACCAAATAAATGGTTTTTTTCCTACTCTGCTGAGTGGCTCCGTTTCTTTCTCATTTTTATGGCTCTTTTGGAAGCAACTGTCATCTATAAACATGTTAGGACTATTTGTACATGCAGTTAAAGAGCGAGCTGATGCAGTGGAACCTTGCACAATCTCAAATTTAGGACATGGTCCAAAGAGTTGGAGATATGTCTTCAATAGAAGTGGTGAGTATATTAGCCTAACGGCATTTAAAGTAGTAACTTTTTCTTTGTTGTATGTAAATTTACAAGTCAAACAGTTTTTTTGGTATAAACAAGTCCAACAATTTACTATGGGGACTCTAGCTTGATATTCCATTCTTTAATCTAAATTATTACTTACTAAATGAGGCTTAATAGGTAGTTAATTTAATGAACCCATTTAGCGTACAGTGAAACTGTATAGTTGTAGTAGCACATGACAGATGAAACTTATAGTCTTTGTTTATGCTTTTAATCTGTAAAATAAAGTCATTTGAGCTGCCTTACTTGATACCAAAAATAAGGTAGCTTTAGGCTTGTGCTTGTGCTATACCCTGCAGTTGATTACATTTTCTTTTTTTGTGTATTCATGTCCTGGTACTTCAATTTACGTGTTATAGGCAATTGATTGATATCTGAAGTTGCATGCATCTCTATGCTTAAGGGGTTAATTTCTGCGATCAACACTCGCCCATGTAGCTATCCTGGGTGGTAACTATCAAATTGACAATGGATAAATTGAGTTTCAAGAGATTCAGAACACTCTTGATTGTGGGTTCCATAACCTTCCCTATTTTATTCACATTTACACTGATTCACCAAAACTCAATCTATGATCTTGTTGAGGGAGTTTCCAAGATTAACATATTAGCTGGGAGGGCCCAGAATGCTACTTCTAATGTCATAAAAGAAGGGGCTCAAAATGTTACAGTTCAAGCTTGGGTAGGAAAAGAAGAGAATGTTACAGGGTCAGTGGTAGGTAAGGCCATTGTTTGGAATATTTGTTATCAACTTCAGCGTTCTTCATTTTTGTTACCCCAATTATGTCTTTAATTCTATACTTGTTACATCATCTGATGCCAACCTTTGATCTCTCTAATTTGTTTGTTAGATAAGATGTTGGGAGGAAACGATAAAAATGGTGTACTTGATATCATTGAAGAACGAGCTCAGATGCAAACAATCTCAGATATTGGTAACACTATTGTTTGATGCTTTATCTCTGCCTGTTTTATTTCTTGATCGGTACAATTTATGTATTCATTTTATTATTTTTTATTATACAATACTTGTACTATACTAAGGCGGGATTAGTTTCAATCTTGAAGATCACATTATAAGGGTCTAGCTGTAACAAAGCACAATTATGACTTCTTGAACTTATAGCTGGCATTTTTATTGAGTTGACTACTTGTGAAAATTTTCGTTTAATACAATACAGGCATTGGTAGGTTACCATTGGCTAAGGCCGTCAGATTTTCATTTCTAGCTGGATCTTGCATCAAAATGAGCACTAAGATGGCTTCATATTCGTTCCCTTTCCCGGAGTCAGCTATTGTTGCCAAATAAAATTTCAACACACTAATCTGGATTTTAAGTATCATATAGAATTGTGGTATGGTTTTTTAATCTTTCCTTCCATATCTACAGGTTCAAAGAATCATGCATTTGAAAATCAGTGGAATGATTCATCCCTATCTAGGACAAGCATTGCTAATGACAGAGTCCTAGATGGACTTCTAGTTTCCACATTTGATGAAGGATCCTGCTTTAGTAGGTATCAATCTTACTTATACCGCAAACCTTCCCCTCATAAACCTTCTGCATATCTGATATCCAAGCTTCGAAATTATGAACATCTTCATAGAAGCTGTGGACCTCATACCAAATCCTATAACAAAATCATGAGAAAGAGCACAAAATCTAGCAAAAATGATGCAGGTGAGAAGTGCAAATACCTTGTCTGGACAGCTTCCAATGGCTTAGGCAACAGGATGATAACCTTGGCCGCAGCATTTCTTTATGCCATCCTCACAGACCGTGTTCTACTAGTCAAATTTGGGACTGATATGTCTGATCTTTTTTGTGAGCCATTTCCTGATTCCTCATGGTTATTGCCCCGGAACTTTCCTTATTGGAAAGATCAGAAACACATTGAAACGTATGAAAGCATGCTAGTGAATAACAAGAGATACAATGCAAAGGAGGTTTTTCCGTCATTTCTTCTTCTTAATCTTCAACACACCCATGATGGTCATAATAACTTTTTCCATTGTGATCAAAGTCAAGATCTTCTCCAGAGAATTCCAGTGCTGATTTTGTGGTCAGATCAGTATTTTGTCCCTTCTCTTTTTATGATTACATCCTTCAGACAAGATTTAAGCAAAATGTTCCCTGAGATAGACACAGTTTTTCATCATCTGGGACGTTACCTTTTCCACCCATCAAACCAGGCATGGGAACTAATTAGCAGGTTCTATCAGGAGCACTTAGCCAAGGCAAATGAGAGGATTGGCCTGCAGATTAGACTGTTTAATACTCATAAAGCACCACACCAAACTATTGTCAATGAAATTATAGCCTGCACCCATATCCATAAGCTGCTGCCTGAAATAGACATGCAAAGGTCAGCAACTTCTCTTTTGAAGAAGCATACCTCGACCTCGAAAGCTGTTCTAGTAGCGTCTTTATACTCAGATTTTGGCGAGAAGCTGAAGAATATGTATCTGACAAATACAACAGTGACTGGGGAAGTGATAAGAGTTTATCAGCCAAGTCGTGAAGAGCATCAAAAGTTGAACAATGGCATGCACAACATGAAGGCATGGACTGAAATATATTTGTTGAGTTTGTGTGATGCATTGGTTACTAGCCCCAAGTCTACTTTTGGTTATGTTGCTCAAAGTCTTGGAGGTTTGAAGCCCTGGATTCTGAAGAGGGCATATGGTGAAACAATCCCAAATCCACCTTGTCAACGAGCCATGTCCATGGAGCCTTGTTTCCATTATCCTCCCAAGTATGAATGTAGTGCCAATAGAACGGTTGATTTTACTTCGCTTTTTCTTCACATGGAGCATTGTGAAGATGTAAGCAGTGGATTAAGGCTGTTTGATGGTAAGCGATAGGTAGGTCACACGAGTTATCTGCTAATACCTTGTGCTTGGTTAGTTCCCCAATTATCACAATACTATATGTTTACAATGTAGAATCCAACTTAAAATAGTTTACTTCTGGGATATGGCTATGATGCACCGAGTTAAAAACTGGTGCATAACACACCATCTTAATGTAAACCATCCAATTTTTAGACCATCTATGCTCTTAATTATCAACGGGTGAAATTAAATGGATCATTTATGGAACATAATCAACTTATACACACTATCAACTCTACAAAAATTAGCCTCTTCCTCGATTGCCTCCCATCTGTTGTTGGTTCTTCAATACCACCACAAATTTTAACACCTCAAAGCCCACCAACACAAATCAACTACTCCAAGTAAACAAAGGAGGTCCAATCCAAATTTATGAAAGGAAACTAGATCTAGAGCTAGCACTGTCTACCTTAGATCAACAACTAGATCAAAAAGAAAAAAGAAGAAAAGAAGAGAAAGCTGAAGAAGAATTTGAGACGGCGGAGAACGATGGGCCAAGTTTGCCATTGACGATGGTTTGAAAATCATATGAGCTGATTTCATCATCCTCATCCTTCCCCACTAGCGCTGACTCATTCTTCACCAGGAAGCCTTTTATTGTCACGTTTTAGAGATTGTCGTCACCCTCACTTGTGCCTCCACCACCATTGTCGATGCTTCGGATCTAAGGAGGGAGATCACATGACGAAGATGGCAACACCTCTTGGATTGGGTGTTGCAGTCTCACATGGATTCGAAGTCTTCCATCGTGTAGATCCACAAAGCTTTGAACTTTTGATAAATTTTGTACTTTTATGGGTTTTTTTGTCTTATTTATTTTGGGTTTCTCTTGAAGATCCTATTTTTGGATTTGTTATTTTTATAATACGTTGTTTAATTGTGGTTTTTGTCTTTTGCATTTGAGTGATTTTTGGTTCTGGACTTGTGTTTGGATGTTTGTGTTGGTTTTCTTGGTGATGATGGTTGATGAAGTTTCTAAATTCGTTTTATGTTCTGGTTCTGCGTAACATCCTGATTTTTCCCCTTACGAGGATTTCGCATAATAAATTAATACGAGCGAATTAATGAAATTGGAAAATCAAATCCTAAAATTTAATTCCTAAAATATTAGTTAAAAATAGTGATTTGTAATTTTGCGGAGGGTTGTGAGATCCAGATTAATTTTTGATTATTATTAGGATTAAATTACGACTCAAAGGAGTCCGTAAAATACTCCAATGCGAAAATAAAATTAAGAATACTCAAATAAAATTAAGTAACTAATAAGAAAAATTAGTAGATCATAACGGTATATTCGAAATATTTTTGGGACATCCGGATATGAACGATTAAAGATAAAACGTGACCAAAAATGATTGCAAAATAAAATGATATGATTTGGGAATTTAACTCCCACGTTGGAATGTCATGTCATGTCATGTCATTATGCATATGTGGCATGTAGCATGCCTGAGGTAATCTACTCGCTCGAGGGCGGCGTCCTCCATATCATATTGGTGGCATATAAAACGCCTGAGAAAATCCACTCGCCTGAGGGCGGCGTCCTCGTATCATATCATGGGGTGGCATACACAATGCCTGAGGAAATCCACTCGCCCGAGCGCGGCGTCCTCCATATCATGTTTGAATGCAGGATGTCATGTTCATGTTATGTTTGCATGCTCGTGTCATGTCATGTTCGTGTCATATGCTTATCATGTCATCTTATCCATGTGGCATGTCATAATACCATATACGTATCATGTTGGCTAATGCATTTAGCAAGTCATAAAGTCATATACATCATACATCAACAATTTTAATCCTATACAATGATCTAAGTTTCTATACTTGTTGGAACATGTAGAAAAGCTAAAATCTCAAGTTCTTCAGCTTTCATTCGAATGCTTCAATCTGATGAATTCCTTCTGAGGAATTCAATCTGATGAATTCCTCCTAAGGGTTTCAATCTGATGACGCATTCGAATGAATTCCTTCTGAGGAATTCAATTTGATGAATGAGGAATTCAATCTGATGAATTCCTCCTAACTTCACTGTAACTTCATATATCATTTTCATATGTTCCAACAAGTACAGTTAAGTTTTTCTTACATCAAAACTACCCAAAATCATTTTCATAACTTAATCTCTATATTTTTCACATAATGTTTGTTAAATCAAATACACAAAAATACACATATAGAATCACAAAAAAGTCCACATAGACAGTGGGATTACGGTTACCAACATTCGATGCAGATTCTAAATCGGTAGAAATGAAGAGAAAAATATCCTCTTCGCGTGGGTGTACTCCTCCTATTTTTTTGGAGTCCGGTAGCGCTACCGCGATGTGCACGAACGATACCGGAATTTTGGAAACTGATGCACTTACGAAGCAAAATTGCTTTAGGGCATGGGGTATATATACTCGTGGCCCTCTGAAGCTTTTTAATTAATTATTTGTTATTATATATTATATATTATATTATAATATACATATATATATATATATATATATATATATATATTAGTAACAGCAGTGGCCATTCGGCCACTGTTACTATTATTATTATTATTATTATTATTATTATTTTAGAAAATATCTTAGTATATGGATAACCATTAAGGTTTCCGGATCGGTTTCAATCACCTTTGATCGCGTTTGGTCGTTAGTCGCTCCTATAGGAACATCCTAAAAATATTCCGGACACATGTTCGCGATCTACTAATTTTCCCGGTCATAATAGTATGCCAGGTTAAGGTATTCGTGAATTTATTGCCCGGAGGAAAATTTTCATAGATACCTTTGGTGCCAACCAGAATTCAGATTTTCGACGGAAATTGGCACGGATCCCGTGGCACTCTGTGAGGTCACGAAACAATTATTTGACTGGCGTTTGGAAGTAATTAATTTTCTAAATAATTTTTTTAGTCTAAATAATCGTCCTAATTGTGCCTTTAATTTAGACAAAAATTGTGGATTTTCGCGAATTATTTATGAGGGGAAAATTTGGGATGTTACATTCCACCCCCTTAAAAGAATTTCGCCCCGAAATTTCAGCGTCACCAGAAATGGTTAATATTCATTCTTACTCACTTACCCTAGGCGTGATCGCTCGCGCCCTGTGCTTCTTCGGCGGTTAGAGTAAATATGCGTCCTGTCTGCTAGGCTGGGGTGGCATGGCAATCCCTGGCAAAGTGACCTCTTTTCCCGCATTTGTAGTGAAACACCCTAGCTAACTATTTACCCGTACGTAGTAAACAATGCTCACTAGGTTGTTTTCTACCTGGTGGGAATACCTTAGTCCATTGTTATCTTTCAAAAATAGTTGCTTAAGAAAATAGGGACCAATTTTGAAACTTTTCCTTTGCCTCGATTATTTAGTAAAGTAGAGCCATGTGTCGGAAAGAACAAATATAGCAAGCGGTAAAGCCCTTAGGCTTAGCGGATAACTGTCTAATAATAATAAAGCATACAATATACATCCATCTGGTCCATCATAACAGTCATGTAGTTATTACAATAAATAATATACAAGTAACATATACATTATCCCAAAATACATATCCTCAAAATACAAGGGCTACTGGAACACTACTCAGTATGCCCTTGCGAAAAATCCTTACATCCAGCTACCTCTGGGTCCATATCCCGTCATAACCACTCATAGCTCCTCGGGCGGTTCGTCAGTATCCTCGTAATACGAGTCATCATAAGTCCCTGAAGTCATAAGGCAGTGGGAGTGAGAACGGTAGGTTCTCAGTGGAAATAACCCTAGTTCTTGGATCTCGCATCATGTTTGGTCGAACTTCAGGCCGCTCAGAGATTTCTAAGTGTGCATACATACTAAACATCCTACTGATTATTATCTGGCCTAAAGTTCTGAACGACTTTATCTACGTTACCAAGTGATGGAGGATCTAATCTTCCTTACGAAGTTCTTGTGCTTATTAACATTACGTGTACATACATAGCCGTCTCGAGCGTTTTCTTGACGGTAATTACAAAATACCAGATACATACATTTCATATACTCATGCACAGCAGAATGAACATGCTTTTGGAATATATGTTATCCCCACCGTAGTTGTAACAACCCAAATTTTTCCCTTTACTAAACTTCCACTTAATAAATAATTAAGAACATGTTAATAAGAAAAAGATG
>QANU01014767.1:0-35976 GCA_003254905.1 Nissolia schottii
AGATAACAACCTAGGGAGCTGTGTTGCCACGTACGGGTAATCAGTTAGCTAGGGTGTTTCACACTCCCGCCATTCTATCAGTTGAATGGTTGCAAGAGGTTGCGGCTGTATGAGGGACGACGGTCCCGCAGTCAGCAAGGGGGTGAGGGCAGTTAGTGGCGAAGAAGGACGCGACCACAGGCGCGTAAGAGAACCCCGATCCCCTCATACATTATATTTATTTGATAATTGTATAAGCTGCATAATTACATCTGACTATATTTAGTTATGTATATGTATGGTTACAACTGCATGTTCGGTAAACCGTCCGTGAAACACGTACGAGACGGTCATAGTAGCACCGCGAGTCTAATGATGAAGCACGAGAACTTAGTAAGAAAGATTAGATCCCAGTCACCTAGTAATTAGATAAAGCCGCCCAGGAACTTAGGCAAGAAAGAACTGGTAGGGTGACTAGATGCATGAACACTTAGAGATCTCCTGGACGGCCGGAAGCATAATTGAGTAACCAGATCCCCACTACTCCATAGTTGTCCACTGAGAACCACCGTTCTCACCCCCACTCACTTATGGCTTCAGGTGAGTTCGATAACGACCCCGCCGAAGAAGCGGCGGATCCTTCGCAGCAGATTTAGGACGATAGACCCTGAGCCAGAGGAGGAGCCCAACGAGGATGAGCCAGAGTTCGGACCAGCCCCGTTCACGGACCCTGTCGTCAGGAGCGACTTCTTTTTGATAGTAGGCGTAGTGTTTATGTATGTTGATGTATGTCATTTTGTAGCACATGCAGTAGTTCTAGTTTTAGCATATGTACAGGCTTTCTGCTGTATCAGTACAGTATAACTTATATGTAGAACTCTATGCTAAGTATATATATGACTTTTGACGTGTATGATTGTATGATGGGACCCACTTGGTACTGTTTACCTTACTGCTTATGTATGTACATGTATGACAGACGACGCCCGCATTTATCTGTTATACGACTATATGGGACTTATGATAGTTCACACACATGGCTCTAATTGAACGCATAACGATGACTTATGTTTGAAAAAAAAAAGGGCCCTTACTTTCAGATAACTTAACTATTTTCTAGAATAAAGTAGGGACTACCAGTATGCCCACATAGCAGATAACAACTTAGCAGACGCAGATTATGACTTAAGCATAAGCTGCTAAGCTAGGGTGTTACACACAGCACCCCGAGACCTGCCCTCAATCCCTGAGATTTCTCGAGAGGCAGAGGAGGACGATGAATCTACATTCCTGGCTTTGCCAGCATCCACTAACGAGGATTCAGACGAGGAGGACTCCATGGAGTTAGATTCAGAGGAAAAAGAAGACCTGGACGAGGATTCTAAGGAAGAGTAGTGGCAAGACAGTAGCATAGTTGGTAGCAACCCTTGTGCAGACGCAACAGATGGGCCTTTTCTTGTATTATGCTATGTCTAAATGTGAAATTAATTGTATTATGTAAATTATTAACTGACTTAATTGTACAGGACCGCTTATGTGATGGCACTTATTATCTTATGGTTCATTCTATATGCCTCGAAGAATAGTGTTACGCCATGAGGCTCTATCGTTTGCTATACATTCCATTCAAGCGCGACTCCTATTTCAATCATGAATAGGTATAAAAGAGTTTTAAACCGGTCCATACTTTCATGAACAGATTATTTTCTAAAGTATAGGGACTATAAGTAATCCCAACCAAAGTAGACAACAATCCTATATGGCGCATTTACGACTATAGCGTAAATGGCTAGTAGGGGTGTTTCACATGTAGTGCTCATGGATGAATCCTCAATGAGATTCTATGAGAATTTTAACTACGCAACCAACTTAAAATACTTGAGAGATCATGGTAGCTAAATCTCAAACCAAAATCCTAACTTATTTAAAACTCGTTCTTTTAAAAAACCTTCCAACATCAAAGTTGTTCCTTGGTTTATGAGCAACTTAAAAACATAAACATTTTCCATGAAAACCAATCCTAGCCCCTAAAACCTCTATATGGCCGAAACATAGTCCTCAAATTTGGGCTCATTGGACTAATCTCTCATCAAAACTCTTTTGACAAGCCAACCTTAAAATCTTTCATGGAACTCAAATACTAACACTCTTTACAAAATTACATCCTAGACCTAAAATCTATCACAAGGTTGAAACCCACAACAAGTGTCTGCATGTTCATCGCCTTTGTATTTCATCCCAAAACTTACATCAATGTTCATGCCTGGGATATTCAAGACTCACATAGGCATCATCAAACATCTAAAACAAACTCAAGATCACCAAAAACCTCATCAATATCAAAATTCTTTGAGAAAAACCTAGCTTATCAGAAAACACATTTTTGACCAAAGATTGCTTCATGAAAAAAAGCTTAGAATTTAACAAGTTAAATATGTAACTAGAACCAAAAATAACCCAAGAGAACACTATGAACCAACATGGGCAGCAACTAGACCATGATCAAAAACACAATTTTGACATCAAACGCCTTCATGAAGGGAAAAAAAAGAAGCTTTAGAATCTTGCAAAGAACTCAAATATGTGAATAAAAACAAAAACAAACATAGAAAATCAAGGGAACTCATCATGGCCAAAACTTGAAAGGGCTTACATGGAGGTAAAATACACATTTTCTAGAAGAGAAAAACAATGAGAACTCAAATATGAAATTGGAATAAAAAATAAGCATAGGGAACTAAATTAGCCCTTCATTGTCAAATTTCAAAGGAGCTTGCATGAGGATGAAAATCACATTTTCTTAAAGAGAAAGACAATTGAAGACATAATCAAGTATTGAAGCACATAAGTGCATAAAAATCTACCTAAACGAAAATCCATGGGTATGACCTTGTAGAGGATGACAAGGGATTTCCTTTTTGTGAATAGAGTAGTTTAACTTGAGAAGTTTGTGATGGTAAAAATTGGGGGTGAAAGCGATGATTTTGGTGTTTTTGTGAGTTTTTAAGAGATAGAAGGGAGAGTGTGAGTAGAGGAAGAAGATGGGGACTTTTTTATGGTGTAAATGAAAGAAGAGGAGAAAGTAATTATGAAGAGAGGGTGAAGGGTTCTGCCAAGAGGGAGAGAGAAAATGGATAAAGGATTTCAAATAATTCTCTTGACATGCATTGGTTCATTGAGGGTTTAAGTATCTTGGGAACGTTAAAAAAATAAAAAAAAACCATCATGGGTCATTTTGAAGTCACATAAAGCTCCTAAAAGGTTATTACAAATAAAATAATGTGGGAGTGGGCCACACACATATTTTTGGTCTCTCGAAGATCTCAAGAAGAGGCAAAGTTGGCCTCGAGGACAAGCAGGTCTGATCTTAACTTTTAAATCGTAATTATAATTGACAAAATGTCAGAAGTTCTAGGATCCTGAGTCTCTAGTTCATGCCTTGACTCAACAAAACTAGTAGTTGACTGCCTAACTGACTAACATGGTTTTAGCACTGACTGTTGTTTCATTCTATTAGCTAACTAAACTATTTTTGTCTTATTAGCTTAATGTATTATTATATTACATATATATATATATAATATAATATGGTTTTTTGGTTCGAACGTATACCTAATTAACAATATAATGTTAATCTCTGCTTAGTAGGATGTTGCGTAAGGGAGCATTTGTTTCATGGTATATTTACTTGTTCCCGAGACAGAACATTTTAAATGTTTTATTTCCGTGTTTATTTCAAAGTATAAAAATTTGTTCCCGAGAACAAATTATTCCCAAAAAAATTATACACTCAAGTTTCTATGCATTTTTATTCTCATTTCAGAGGTCAAAAATGTTTTACTCCCATATCATGGAAATGCGAATATAATGAAAAAAATAATAATAATAATTTATCCTCAATTTAAGGGTGAATAGCACATTACCCCCTTGTACTATTGCTTGCACTTAAACCTTTAGCATTTAAAAATGTGCATTTCACTACCCTAAGGAATCCTACTTGTTCAAGATAAGACCTTTTACTTTTATTGACAAAATTGCCGTTTTCTTAAAATAAAAAAATTATTATTCATCCTCACATATTCTCCCTCATTATTCATCTCCTTTTCTTGCCACAACCACTACTGTTAGTGAGTTCAATTCCAACTAAAGCTTATGTTGGCCAGTGACTGCCTCTCCATCCACTGCGACGGCATAAGTTACATCATCTTCTTAAGGCAAGCACAAACCAATCACATGAAGGAAAAGAAGATGTAGCCCTTCTCCTTCACAAGTTCAGTTTGCACCAACATCAAGAAAGCGATATAGCTGACGCCAACATGATTGTTAAAAGGGTGATCGCTAGCTAGCACAAGCTCCAGTTAGGACTGAACTCACTGGCAATAATAGTTGTGGTGGGAAAAAGGATATGAACAATGAGAAAAGATGTGTGAATGTAAGATATTTTTTTTTTAGAAAGGGACAATTTTGTCCATAAAAGTTAAAGGCATTTTTTGAACAATTAGAAAACCTTAAGGTGGTAAAATGCATATTTTTAAATGTTAGAGGATAAGTGCACAAACGTAATAATACAATGGAGTAAAGTGCTATTTACCCTCAATTTTATTTTGAAAAATAAAATAATAAAATAAATAGGATTAAATATATTTTTAATCACTAAAAAATTATAAATTGTGATTTATCCCTAAAAAGGAATTTTGTTAGGAAATAGTCCCTAACAAACTTTTTAATAGGATTTAGTCATTACCGTTAATATGGACCGTTAATTACTGACGTGTCAATTAACTTAACCATGTGACAGTCATGTTCATTACCACGTGATTGTCATGTGACCAAGTCAATTGTCACTTCAACCGTTAACGGCACATCCTTACGATAGGGACTAAATCCTATCAAAACAATTTGTTAGGGATTATTTCCTAACAAAAAAAATTTGAACGACAAAACATAAAATTTATAATTTTTCAAGAATTAAAAATAAATATAATCATTTTATTAAAATTGTGAAAGATATTTTTATAATAATGATATATATTCCTTCAAATATATATTAACAACCAATCATACTTATAATGTACTCCTAAGAATATAAAGAAATATTCTCAAGAATTTTAATTGTAAAACAATTAAGTTTTGTAGGATACCTGTGAAGGCTCATTCTAACAAGGACCAACCACTTACTTGGTCTAAAATGGATTGGGGTCAAAAGTAAAAGGTTAAAAAAGCTGAGGGACAATATTGTAAAAAATTTTGATAAATTGGTCCAAGCACTCTATTCTCTCTTTGCCCTTCTCTCTCTCAATTCATTTCACTCCCACTGATTTCATTTCACCGCCACCACCACCAGCGCCATCGTTGTCTTTCCCCCTCCCTCTCACCTCATTTCACTCTTCACCAACAGCACACCTCCGAATCTACCACCACAGAGCCCACATTTGACCTAATCCTCTCTCCTAGTGATCCAAATCTGATTCTCTGTTAGACTCCCACCATCCCTTTTCTTCTTCCCTTCCCTCCGATCTGATTACAAAAGATCAAGCACAAATGCCTTTTTGTTGATGTCGTCGTGTCTTGGAGATTGCCATCGCTCGCGCATCCACCACTGTCGTCGCTACATGTGTCACCCTACCTCCCTGGATCTGGATCTACAACACCGATTTGTTGGCCACAATTTTCTGGCACTTTTGTTGTATTTTCTACCGGCAGGAAAAGATGACGAAATAGAGGTGGCAGTGGCACTAGCACCGGTGGCAGTGAACGGGTGGTAGTGCTTGATGAAGACAAGAACAATGGAAAGAAAGGGGGAATGAGAAAGAAAGAAGGTGAGCTAGCAACTCCCCCACCACCACTAAAATTGCCTGGCCTCCGGCGCCATCATCGCCACCAGCGTCACTATTGCCACCGTCGACTCCAAATCTAGTACTGCTTTGTCTTCTTGTTTCTTTCTAGATCTGCAGTTCTAATTTTGTGTTGGTCTCCTTTTATGGGGATTTGGATTATGGTGAGTGATAATCATGCACACCGATGGTGGTGCATGGAGGAGGTCAGTGGGATGTCAGTTGTGGTGGTGGCGAAAGTGCTAGCATCAGGAGGAGTAGTGTTAGGGTTGGAAGAGGTGGTGGGAAAATTGCAAAATTGATGATAGAAAGGGAAATCACAAAATTGACAAAGGATAAAATTGACAAATCATAATATGTCCCTATGTGCAATTTATTATTAACTAAAAGGTCCAATTTAAAATTATATAATTTTAGTTTTATAAAATTTTGGAGTCAAAAACAAATTCCCTCATTAATACATGTCATTGGATCTAAAATCTACAGTTAAAAGACTAGGATCATTTTAGAGCAAGTGGTTGGTCAGTGTTGAAAGGAGCCTACTTGAAAATGACATTCCTAAAATTTTTGTTGTAAATGTGATTACTGGGAACGTAATTTCTAAACTTGAAACAACGTAATTTTAAAACTTGAAACAAATGCAGTAATTTCTCTTCCAGAGAACATGAGAAAAAAAATTAAAATATGTAAAACTAAATGCAACATTTTGGCTTTTCCATTTACTTTGTACATGACATCCAGTTAATTGTCGTAGCGGAATGTTGCACTACGATTCCCAGAAGCTGGAAATGCTTGACGTCTTCTACCTTGCGGCAATTCTTTTGTCAAATCACTCGTCTGTCGCTGTCCTGTTGAACGTTTCTTTTTGCCCCCATCATTCTCGGATGATCCATGGTTGGTATTTTCCCCAAACTTAACATGCTTCTTTGCCGCTTCATAGTCAAATGGCTTCAGCTGCAAGCCGCCACTGGGTTGGTCAATTTTTTTGGGCTGTTTGGTGTTATTTTTTTTATTGCTTGACTGAAAGCACTTTTGAAAGCTTGATGACAATTCCGAGAGAGACGTTGGCTCATTGTTGTCCTCTTGTCCCGCCGTGGACACACTCGAATTTTTTTCCCTATCCTCATTGGAGGTTTTGAGGTTAAGCTGCTCCATATCCTCTGCATCTGAAGCACTACAATCAAGCATTACAATCTCACCTAGAGTGGAGGTGGAAACTGGATCTGAAACGGGCTTCTGCAGTTCTGTTGTTTCTCGAGCTACACTAAGATTTTCTACTGCAGGGTTTGACTTTTCACTGCTACCCAAAAATGAATGAAAAGGAAGATTGACTGAAGATCTAATCTGCTCTAGCTTGATTTCTTCCTTGCCCTAAGAAGAAACACCCCCCAAAAAAAAACAGTTCAGAAATAAGCCGTCAAAAATGGTGGTTAGGAATTAGGACCCAAAAAAAATTCAGAAGCTAGTCCAATTGTGTGCCTGACGAGATAATTACAGACACAGGAAACCAAAACCAGCTAATCAGCCAAGTCCTCACCAAATAAGAAAAAGCAAATGACAGCCAGAGAAAAATAAAGAAACAGGTTAACATCCTGTAAGTAACAGTTGACATGCTCATGAGGACAGCTTACCTTCTTATCAGGATCAAGCTTCCGCTTAGAAGCTGAATTACCCAGCAGTGCCCCAAAAGCACCAGTAGGCTTTTTTAGCACCTGGACAGTAGCTCCATTTCTCTATCAACAAGTTAGTGATAATCAGACAGAAGTTCCTCTCTTGGAGAGGAAAATATTGAAATTGAATAGTATTTAAATGTAAACACTGAAATGGTATTTAAAAAAAGAAAAACATTTGCAACCTTTGCTGTTGAGAGTGCACTGACATTTCCAACCCTATTTTTCTCTGTAACAGTAAGACTGTCCCTTGGGAGCTCTGAAGTGAGACTATCAGACTTAATTTTTACAAGCACATTTGTATCCGGATGCTTAAAAGGTTCCTGTTTAAAATCAAATGAAAATAGTGACCTCTCTTGGATAATCATGGAAGTGGAATTTTCAATTCCAATACTATAGTTGCATTTCCAACCTTTGCATTCCCTAGGGCATCTCCAGTTCCATCTTTAACAGGTACTACTTCTGATGCCTGTACAGTATCATCATACAATTTAATCAACAAATAAAAATCACAAACCCATACCAAATAAAACTATAATATCAACACATTAAGCCGGTTGAGCACTAACAGTTAAATCCCAGAAAACCAGAAGTAACAAAGTTTAGAACATTCTAAAAACAGTTCATGAAACTTCTCAAGCTACAGCTCATTTGTTATTTTTAACCTCACTCTTACAAGAAGCATCCATACAGATCTTCAGATCCAAGTGACAAGGGGAGTCATTTGCAAATGTATATTCAGTTTGGAACAGTCAGTTTACAAATGTGGTCAGTCAGTTTCTCCAAGCTCCATGTGACAGTCATTGGGAAACTATGAAATGTATACAGTCAAGGGCTCATAAGAAGATAAAGCCACACTAAGCAATTGGATTTACAAAAGTTGAGTAGGAGAAGATTAGGCTTTTACCTTCTATTAAGTGTAAACCTCGTAATCTCTTTAGGTTGTGTTTGAATAGGGTATTTTTAGAAGATAATGTAATTTTTTAGAGGATTTCAATTGACTTGTTGCAAAATTCCTTGTTGGATACCAAATGAAAGGAATTTCAAAAATCCATGTATTTTTTTTAGGTATATCATATACTTCAAAAGCGTGGATTTCAACTTTCTTCTCTTCACACGGAATTCTAAAATTCTCTTCATCCATTGTCTTGACTCTCATCCTTAAACTCTACCACCATTCATCATCTATTACACATTGTTGAACACCAACCGGTCGCTGAACGTCGGCGAGCCGGCCGGCCACCGCCAAATGCCGGTCAACCACCTCCCAACACTAGTTGACCCACCTCCAATCTCCAGCTGACCACCTTTGATCACCGATCAGCCACCTCTAATCGTCAGTCAGCCACCTCCAATGGCCGACCGATCACCGCCAAATGCCAACTAGCCACCATCGAACACCAACCAACCGCTGCTAAACGCTGGTTGGCCACCACTGAATGCTAGCTGCCTCCTCCGATCGCCAGCTAGCCATCTTCGATTGCTAGCCAAACCACCAATTGTCGGCCAACCACCGCCAATCGCCAAACGCTAGCCGGTCACTATAATACCGCCGAAGTCGGCCAACCATCTCCCATCACCGGTCGGCCACCCCCGATCGCCAAGCCACTCATGATTGTCGGCCGACCACCCACGAACATCAATCAACCACCAGCTAATGTTGGTCGGCTGCCTCCAACCACCGGCGTACCTCTAATCACCAACTATCCATAGTCGATCATTGACTGGCCACCGCGATCGCCAACTAGCCATTGTCGGTTGCCAATCGAACCCCGCCTAAAGTAGGTAAATACAATTTCATTATCGAAACAAAGTAGTTTATAAATGATGTAATATAATTATTTTATCCAAACTATAAATTTTTAAAATGAATAGAATTCAATTGAATCATTTCAATTCTCTTGCATTAGAAATTCCTTGGAATTTAAAAAAATGTCCTGTCCAAAACAACCGTAGAGAATTTTCCCTCAGATGTTTAGGGAGATTGGAAAGCTTTACTCCATTGATTGCTTTTTTAAGTTTTGGTTTATGTTCTTGTCTCTTTATAAAGGATTCTTATCCTCTTACTTTATGTAATTATCTTCTCTTAATGAAATTCTTTCAACAAAATAAAATTACAAAAGTTGAGTAGCGTCTACATCATTTAAATATAAAACCTTAGGATACCAATTTTATTGGAATCAACTTAGTATCTTGGAATAGTGTATTCTAAACTGTTATATACCTAATATGTCAGAATGGTTAGGAATAAGGTATCCACAAGGAAGCACCAATACGCACCAGAGGCCGTCATATCCGTGGATACAAGGAAGCACCAATGCGCACCAGAGGCCGTCATATCTGTGTCGAATACACGGATACGCAGATACATGCGCCCTAGCTCTGTTTGTCTATGCCTAGCTTCAATTTTCAAATCTCAGGACGGGAGACACAATATACTAATAGTGGATTAGAACATTAGAACAAAGGATAATTTTTTTTTAATAATTACCCTACATTGAGATAGTTTATTTTTACGTGAACTACATCTATTTTTATGTCTATAATTTGCCATTGTTTTTATATTATATTTTATGTTCTATTATACAACATATCCTAATTGTGCCATATCCTATATTTTCAAGAAAGTTCCATATCCTCGCATTCGTGTCGCCGTGTTGTACCCATGCTTCCATGTGTATCAAGCCAAATTGTTCCAGTAGTCTTGTTTAGATGGGGGCCTGTATTAGATGTACTACCACTAGTATAAATAGAAACTCCTTGTGCAATTAGTATAACCTAGTCATTAGGGGTGAACACGGACGGGTTGTACACAACCCGGTAACCCGCCAAACCGACCCGCTCGGATCGGGTTACGGTGGGTCGGNACCCGCCGGACGTCGGGTCGGGTCTGTAACACGGGCAATTCCTACCCGACCCGAACCGTGTTCACCCCTACTAGTCATTATGTATTTATGATCCAAGCAATGGCCCCTAGGTGGACGTCTCCTTCAGTTGTTACAGGAACAACTTAAAACTATACGTTGAGGACAAAGTGAATCTTCTGGGGGAAACATTGCTTGATATCCCCTACACTTGACCCACATGGGAGTCATGCTAATCATAACATAATGCTAGAGAGGCAAATGGAACTTGAGAGGAAAAGAGGGAAATTGATTAGAATAAAATGGGGAGGGGGAAGGGTAAGGAAGAGGTAGAGAGGACTTGGTAAGAGCACGATGCGGGAGGAAGCTTGCACCTCAAAAAGCAAGCCCAGTCGCTAATTTCCCATTTTCTCTGTTATCAAAATTTCCACTCTTATAGTTTACGTAATTTATTTTTATCAAAATATTGTTTACATAATTTATGTTTCAATCCCAGTTTTAGCAAATAGATAAGAGGCTCCTATGTTAGCGTTTTGCATCTATACAGATATAACAATCAGATCTCGTCTAAAATTATAAGGACAAGTTCTCACTCCTCTATTTCAATCTAATCCAAATCCCTATAATATCAAGAAGGTAACCGAGTGGTACAGTCCTTCAGGAGCTAATCCCATATCTATTCTACAGTTGTCTGTTGAAAATTGAGTTCCCAAAAATCTAGATTTCTTCTCCCACTATGCTTCTATTCTATAACTTTCGCCTTCACCCTGGCCATGCAGTCATGTGCAAATCACTGAACACCAGTTGTCTGCCAATCAGGCAAATGAGGATGAGTTAGCCCCTATTTCCGACAACTTCCATCAGTCATCCCACACACCCTCCAACTCAGTTTCAGCATCTACCAGAGGCTTCTTGGCTTCATCTTCATGTGGAAATTTCATTTAAAGTAACTTTGACTCCGATTTCTTGGCATTTGGACTAAAATTTCTTGGCCTTTGGTACAGGACCTGCTTGGCTGGTATTCATAAAATGAAAAATTTGTTCCATCCTGTTAAAACGCTAATTCTGACACAGGATTCTGAGCTATTGCCTGTTTGGCCATGTTCACAGCCTTGTTTTGCTCTTCGCTTGCATTGATTGCAGTGGTCTAACTGCAAAGTGTTGATCAAGACATTTGTGATTGAGCCAGGTTTGATTCATTTTTTCAAATTGCAGGTCTTCCCAATAATGCCTCTCTCCCCCAACCACAGAACATTCCAACCGAACTCTTCAGGCGAATATTTGGGGAATCTAGGGTTTGTCCTGCAACCCTAGATACCTTTTTGCTGACTAGATTTGTTGGCTTTGGATGCAGGAAAGAAGCTAACTGCTTGTGGAAATGTACAATTTTTGCCACCATTTGGTGCATTTGGCTAGAACGCAACTCTCACGTTTTCAATGACAATTTCTCAGACTTTCATCTATTGTGTGTGGGAGAAGATTAGCCATTTATCATCTGTTTGGGGTAAAGCACACAATCTCTTTAAAGGATTCTCCCTCACAAATATTGAGAGATTGGGAAGGTTTACTCCATAGATAACTTTTGTATATTTTGGTTATGTTCTCTCTTTATAGAGGATCTCTTATCCTCTTGCTTTTTATATTCTCTTCTCTTAATGAAATTCTTTTATCAAAAAAACAAAATTTTACCCTCGATCTGGTGTTATCTTCTTTCCAAAGCAACACTCATTGTTCTCTCCAGCAGTGATTTAGTGTTTTAGAAGGTTCATTTTGTTGTGTTTCAAAGGCGGTGTTAATATCATTGTGAAAACCAAATTACATTTTTAGTATACACTTCGTGAAGTATTTTTATTGGTAACAAGGTAAATGCTTAGTACTCTTTTATCTCAAGGGGAACTGTAAGAAAAGTAGGGTTATTCTTGTTACGACTGTCATCACACTCGTAATCTTATTGGGCAGGCTTGTACTAGTTGTACTCTACTACAACTAGATCTAGTTTATTAATATAAATGAGCTAGTATGTTGTATATGATATACATATCTATCATGTAATCAGTGTTAAAATATCATGCTTTCATGTGTTAGGGGTTTGTTATTAGTAATCATTTTGGGTTAAACTTCGAGCAGTTTCACCACACTAGTACTTGACCTAGATTGCAAGTATATATAGATGCTGATGCTTCATACCAACCTAATGCACTCATCCAATATATAATCAGATCCAATATTATCATTAAGCTTTCTCACTTTTCCTACTCTCACATTTAATCCCATGTAATTTTTTGGCATTTTAGCTTATATAAGACTAGTGGTGCATAGTGATCCCTCACACATTCACACACAAGGGGTTCTCTTTCACGTTCTCTCTCTACAATTACATTTATAACACATGAAACCCTGATATAAAACCATTCAGACATGTGACAAAAGAAACCAAAAATATCTTTTCTTTTAAAATTGCATACAAATTGTACAACCAATTGAAGCTCCCACGTTATAACATGTAAATGTTGCCACTTAAATACCATTTTCAGCAAACTAAAATTGTTAAAAATAGTACTCACAGCAGCAGCAATTCCTTTCAATTGTTGAGCGGCTTCTTCAAAGGCGGCAGCATTTTGAAAAGAATGCCTAATGATGTTGACAACAGCATCGAGATTGTGTTCGATATACGGATGCTTTGATTTTACCAATCGCCGCAGTTTGCTTGTAGTGAGAGGCATCTGCTTAGCTTTTAAACAAATACAAATTAATTCAACTACAACTTCAAAAAATAAAAAGAAAAGAAAAAATGATAGATAAGTTTGCGTTAGTTTCATTTACCAATTTCAAGAACAGATTTATTTGGCAATACATATCCAGTACTCTCGTCCTCTGCACGGGCAACAACGTCCCGCCACTCACAAAGTCCCTGCAAGCAATGCAGATAGAGTATACCTGTATAAGAACTATAATCCGAATTGAGAGTAAGGAAATTCAATATTAAACCAATATGTATGATGATGCCAATATTCTATTGGTTTTACATGTCGAACATCTCTTTAGTATAACATCCTGATATTGTACCCTGGCCTTTTTAAGTTTCCATGCAAACAGATTCATTATTGCAAAAATAAAAGGGGATAGGACAAAAATGTTTGAAAGGCTATTAGAGTTTTTTGGGGTTATATCCAATCTGCTATTTATGACCGAAGCTAACATGCTTCATCAAAATGACTATTCTGAAAGTGCATAGTGCTGGTTACAGGTTGGGATGATGGCAGAGTAGTTAACTGCAGGACTATATAGAAGATAGGTGCAAAGATAGTAATGACAATAGGTGCTGTCTTAGATGAACCGCGCAACTTAAGGAGCATGAAGCACCTTAACATAAAAGCAAGGTCTACCATAGTTATACATCATCTAAACCACCTGTTTATTTTTAAATGAGATCTACGGCTGTAAACATGTGTAACATTTTGAATGTGTTTCCAATTATAATTAATTTTATTGTTTTGACCCTCACTTTCCATTTCCTTCTTATCCTCTGCAGCATTCTCCACCCATCCCCACCCCCTTTCCTTGTTTTCACTGCCGCCCACCTCCACCGTCCATGCTACCTGCTCCACTGCACCTCCACCACCAGTCATCCCCTGGTCCCGCCACCACTGTTTCTGCTATAGAAACCTTCACAATAGCCACCACCTTAAATCTACTGCTTCCATGGCTGAATCCGCCACCTCCACCACTTCACAAATCCGAATCCAGCTACCTTGCACACAAAAAGGCCGACTAAACATCAGATCTGAATGATCTGGCATCAGATCTGAGAAAACAGATCTTCTATTCAACGATCTCATCAAAGCCTCCACCTCCATCACAAAATTCTGCACGTGCAACGGTGTGTTCACAGCAGGAGCGGAGGGGGTTGGGGGTAGGGGGAGGGCAGTATCGTAGAGCTTGACAGAGCCATAAGAGACAATAGTTTCGTAGGCGACAAGCTCAGTGTTGAGGAGGGAGTCGTGGGATTCGAACTAGGCAAGGTCTTAGATGCCACGGCAGTGTCGTAGGCAGCGAGCTCAGAGATGGGGATGGGAGAGGACGTGGAGGCGACCGTTGCCGAGGATGCCAAAGTTTTGGGAGGTGGCAACGGCAATGCGTCCTTGTAGAAGAACAGGGTCTTGAAAACAGGCATCGTTTTGATGGAATTTTCCGGTGGTGTTTTCTCTTATTTGTTGTGGCATCTTCTTGAACATTCTGGAATTTGAGATGATAATGGTGGATTTGAGAGTGCAATTTTTTCTTTTGTCCAGTGGTCCAGCAAATGGGGCGGTGGCCAGTGATTTGGTGGGACAGGGGATGGGCATGGCCAACGGTGTTCATATAATAATGAATAATTAAGGTGACACAAATGATAATTAAACATATCTTTTACTGGCTTTGTACATTTACAACAGTCAATTACAGGTTGTAGTCAAAAGTGGTCTACCATACACAAGAAGGAGCATCAAGAACCCACCTTTCCAGGTGCATTTAAGACACCACCATGACAATAATGAAGGTAATGATGAGAAAAGGAGGCAAATATCAGCCAAATAGACATCATTGAAATTGGGGCAATAGAGATGATGGTGGCGCTGGTGGAAGTGATATAGAAAGGCTATAAGAGCAAACTGACTGTTAGAATCTGTAATTACACAATCACAGATTCTAAATTTTCAAGACTGACTTTGTTATAATAAAGAGAATTACCAAAAGTGATTAATCTAAGTAATTTCACGACTTCAAAGAATCGAAATCGGTTCACCACATTAGTGTGAAATTGATTCATAAGGCAATCATAGCTTCAAAGAGATCTTATTGAACTCTTGATACAGATGCAGAATGCAAAATTATGAAGAGTGAATTGACAAAATGCATCAAAAATTTAACTCAAAGGACTGGTTAGAGGAAATCTTTTCCATATGCACCACAAAAAAGGTGTCGAACAGGAAAATCAAGCAAGCCTTTGTTCCCTGAGCAAGTAATTAAAATTGGCGCTACAAATAATAAACTAAAGAGCAACTTACTGAAACAATGGCAAGCTGCTGAGCATTAAAACCAGCCCCTTGCAACCTGCACAGAAACAGCACTGGTTTTTCTTTAAAACTCTTGGCAGGCATTATGTTAGACATGAGAACCAGTTTCTATCACAAAATATGCAAAGCAGAACATTGAAATACACTTTCTATTCACATTGAGACAAAAATAATAATAAAGAAATACATAAAGCTTGGAACAGCTGCCACTCATATAGAATGCTACATTAATTTAAAATTGCTAATCAAAAAAGGTAACGAACCCATATATGTGAAGGTAGGTGCTCTCTGTCAAAAGTTCTTTCTCATAGAGCTGCATGCAGACTTCGTAACTGCGCTTATAGACCTGTCAGTGGCAGGAAATTTTGGTTAAAAGGCAATTAAGGAAAGGATGAGAGGAGCCAACCATTCAATTATGTTGTTTTCTTATTTGATTAAAGATTTAGGATCAAAATCTGCCAGACTTTATCTGCAAAAGCAAGGAAAGGTAAATGAGGTTGTCCCAACCATTGCAAGATTACAGCACGGATAAAAGTTCATACAATTGAAACAAAACCAGTCTAAGGGAACAAAGGAGCACTCTATGGTTTGCACATTTCAGACAAGGATTGATAGATCACATGCTCATCAAACTAGTTTGATATCAAATTCGCAACTACAAAATAATAGAACAATTGAAGGAACTAAAAACTACCACTGGGTAGACCACCGTACCAAAATGAATAACAAGAGAAAAAGTATCAAAGCTGATGACAGAAATGTGAAGTTCTGCTTCGCTAAACCAGTAAATGCTTGTTACATAATTTCCACAATAATAAATTACTAGACCATACTCTACACAGTGAAGGTCACAAAACTGAACTGCCAACAAGTGAACAAGTAAGAATAAATTTCTGAAATCTATAAAAGTGTTTGCAAGGCTCATGCTCATTGACATGAATTTTGTTAATGAATTTGCAATAACATCAGCCAGGAGAAATTTCTTGTGGCTAATTGGTTACCTCCACCAGAGGAGTATTCGAACTTTCAGACTCCTTAGACAATGCAAATAGCTTAATCCTCATTAAATCATATATATACAGCAAGTAGTGCGTATCTTCTCTGGCATATCTGTCAGCAGGAAAACAGTTCATTAGATTACAAAAATGTTTGCCCATAGATTACAAGTAACTACAATATAAACCTTGGACTTATAACCAGCAGTAAGAAATCAAGGTATCCTTTATAATATGTTTTATAGGTCACACGAAAAAAAGTAGAGAGAAGAAAGAGCAATATACAGAAAAAGATTAAATAGGGAAAACTACAGACAGAAAGGACAGAGAATAGAAGAGGGGAAAACAGAAACTAGTTGGAAATGTCAAGTCCAAAACAAACGGTAAAAATCAAAGCAAATAGCAAGTCCTTAAAGTAGTGAAAGCCTTCTAGATTTAATACGTCATGTTGGTCAAGTAATCCTAACTTGAATTATAGAATCTCATTCAATAAAATTTGTGAATCACAAGGAAACTCCAAATAACCACAAAGCAACCAATGAATACCCTTAATTTTGGAACTATTCTTCGCACATCCAAGTATTTTACATTTTTCATAATCCCAATATTCCTATTCAATAATCCAACAAGATGCTTTCAAGCGTAAATTTGTTTCGGATCCTAACAAAATTCTGAGATTTGGTTTAGGTCCCTAACAATTTTGTTTTTGTTAGTCCAAACACATCAGAAATTACCGCCAAGTTTTAGTCCCTGCCATTAGTGGGCTAGGTTACAGCTGACATGGCTAAAGGAGTGCCATACCAGCAGTGCAATGTGAGTAAAATAATGACATAGCATTGTCACTTAAATTATTCATGCGGAATTTTACCCATAAAACAACTCATCCAACCCACAACCGGACCCCTAACTTGCTACTTGACCCAAACTTGCCCCCCAAATCATGACTCACCCACCACCAAAAGCCCTAATTCCCCAAATTGATCAAAACACAAGCACGCCCTCATTTCTTGCAATGGAGTTGAAAACTGAAACTCTAGTTTGGATTCTATTTACATGATTCACCGGGTTTGCTTTTTTATCCTTTCTGCAACCTAAAATCGTTTGACTCATTGTTACTCTTGAAATCATTATAAGAAAATATTCGATCTGTATCACCCTCGATTGAGTTGTCGAGTGAAGCATCGCAAAGTGAAGTGCCACAGAATGCAGCCGTCAAAACGCTGGCTTTCAAAAGGTGTGTGTTACACCCCACCCTATAACCGAAGTAGCTACAAAAAGGGGAAGGAAATCATTCCTTTTCCTCTTCATTATTCTAGAAGGACAAGTCGGCTAAGGAGAAATTTTAATTGATTTGAATCTGATTTGTTAGAGAGAATAAAGTAGTTGAGTTTTATTAGGAAGGGGAGGATGATGAGGAGAGAATATTGTCTGGCCCTTGATTCTCTCCCACTAGTTAGTTTAAATAAGATCCTTAGGGAAGGAAATAATCATTCAGAAAATTAGACAGAACTAGGGGACCAAGGGATCCATTAACTCCCAGGAATATTGTTCTATTTTTATTCTCTTATTTCCGCAGCCCTTGGCTACGCAATTCATGTTCTGCCAAGCAATTCCCCATTGGAATTCCTGATATTATCAATAAAATTACCAGCAGATTCAGCAAGCATTATTTTAATTGATACCAGTTCTTACAACTGGTATCAGAGCACCGTTGCTTGGGAGAACTGTGCATGGTTTCCACGCGTGCTGTGATGGAGGCTAGAATGGAGGCAGTAGAGAGGCAGATAGAGGAGATAAAGGAGTCTCAGGCTCACCACCTGACACTTCTACAGCAACTTTTGGACAGGACGCCACCGCAGCAACCTGGAGTCAATCAAGGAAACGAGGACAGAGGCTCAGGCGATGGAGGAGAGGAGGAAAGGAATGAGAGAGAGGAGCAGGAACATAGGTGATTTGAGGCCACACAGAAATGACGTTCCAATTTTTGTGGGGGAAGGGGCCTCGGATTGGTTAGTCAAAATGGAAAGATACTTTAGGGTGACACAGGCAGCTCCACAAGATAAGATGGACATTGTCACCTTGGCCTTGGAGGGAGAAGCCCTTACATGGATGAAGTGGTGGGAGGAACACACCCCTGTACTGAGTTGGGAACAGTTCCAAGCAGACCTGCTCAAACAGTTCCAACTGGGAGCTGCTCTTAACCCCTTGGCGCCACTGCTGGAGGTAAGACAGGTAGACGGAGTAGCAAGGTACCGGAAGGAGTTTGAGCCCGCAGCCAGGTCTCATAAAAACCTGGGAACAGAGGCGTTGTTGTGCATCTTTGCCAATGGATTGAAGAAGGAGAGATACAGGCAGAATTAGAGGTGGCTAGGTTCAACAATTTACTTGCCTTGATGGACAAGGCCATGGCAATTGAATGGCGGAGCCAAGCATGGAGGGAATCCGGATTAAATCCCGAAAACAGGAGATGGGAGGGCGGTTTCAGATATGGGGGCACAAGTGGAGGACCCTCCGCAGGGTCCAACTACTCCAAACCGGCAGGGGTTACCAGACCCCCTGATAACAGAGGGGGAGTAAAAAACAAAATCAGGGTACCAGGCGAGCCAGAAGACCACCGAATCATCCGTGGGAAACAAACCGGTTCTGAGTGGAGGAGGGAGTACGACCCACGTAAATAACCTGAAGCCTAATAACACGCAACGACTCTCCAACGAGGATTGGGCAGAGAGGCAGCGAAAGGGACTTTGTTTTCGCTGTGGGGAGAAGTGGAGCCACGACCATAGGTGTACCATGAAACATTTCCAGATCATCATCTTAGAAGATGAGGAAAAGAGGGAAGATGAAGGAGGCGGAACGCCACGCCTAGAGATACAAGAAGGAGACAGCGACAAAGATTCAGGCGGTTTTCCCTTCCTTCCACCTTGAGGACAAGGTGGTACTTCAAGGGGAGGGTATTGTTACACCCCACCCTATAACCGAAGTAGCTACAAAAAAGGGAAGGAAATCATTCTTGTTCCTCTTCATTATTCTAGAAGGACAAGTCGGTTAAGGAGTAATTTTAATTGATTTGAATCTGATTTGTTAGAGAGAATAAAGTAGTTGAGTTTTATTAGGAAGGGGAGGATGATGAGGAGAGAATATTGTTTGGCCCTTGATTCTCTCCCACTAGTTAGTTTAAATAAGATCCTTAGGGAAGGAAATAATCATTCAGAAAATTAGACAGAACAAGGGGACCAAGGGATCCATTAAACCCCAAGAATATTGCTCTATTTTTATTCTCTTATTTCCGCAGCCCTTGGCTACGCAATTCATGTTCTGCCAGGCAATTCCCCATTGGAATTCCTGATATTATCAATAAAATTACCAGCAGATTCAGCAAGCATTATCTTAATTGATACCAGTTCTTACACGTGGCAATGTGCCGAGTCCCACGTTGAAGAGGTTACCTTGAGTGGGAGACCTTATAGGGACTTGAGCTATAAGGCACTCCAAAAACCAAAAGATAGCTTTTGCAAAATCGTTTCTGGTTAGGACACAAAATCAAAGACCACAGACGTGAGAACATGAAGCCCTCTTCCAAATCACAAAAGCCAGCAGCTCCCATCATAACAGACCAGAGACAATCGATCAGCCCCCAGGTTGCAGGCTCACAGCTCAGGTGCTTCGCCATTGCAGCTCTGGTCATAGCTGCACACAGGTCTCCACTTAGTGAGGTCTACCCATTATAACCTGAATGCAGGTACACATTTCTTGCTATTCAATTGCTCTATTCTTGGCTTCTTCATTTTTTGTACTTTCTCTGCTCTGTAAATCATATTATCGACTGCCATCCTCTATTTAGCTGGCTTAGTTATGCTGAGTTCAGTTTGGATTCTTCTCTGAGGATTAATAACATGTACTGCTTTATTATGGAATTGCAAGCACAGTGTTGACTACTGTTTTCTTTATTATGAATTTTATTATATCATGTTTGGATATTATGTCTTCTTGTTTAAAATTATTTTTAACATGTATACTGTTAGGAAACGAGAGCCCCTGCCTAGAACCCCAGAAAACCATAGTGTATGAAAGGAAAGAAAGGGTGTGGGACCCGGGTTGCTCTCAGCAGCTAGGGGTGGGAATAGTAACTAACCTGCTGAGCTGGCCTTTGTGGAGAGAGAAAATCAATATGGGGAGTGCATACAATGAAGGTATGATCAATATTCGAAGAGATTTGGGTGCGTGTAGCCCCTCAAAGAGCCAATTATCTTTGACAGATTTCTTTCTTTATACTGTAATTACATTTCCTTCATGCTCTAGTAGGAAATCTGCCTGACATCACTATTGGAGCTATATCTGTATACACAGCAATACAGATACAAACATTCAGATACTCTCTTCTTCTATTTTTCTGTTCCTATTTCTTATTTCTTGATAGCAGTTCATGTCACATACTCTTTTACATCTGAATTATCCTACGCTCTATAAGTTTGAGTAAACCCACAAGTTGACAACATTGACTAGCTCACCCACACATTCTGAAGTTGAGGGAGCAAACTATAGGTAGAGCTTCATTATTAATTATGAAACTTAGGCTGATTCTTCTTAGAATACATCATAAATTCTTTAGTCTCGGATTAACTTAATTTGAACCTCACCAGTATACAACGGAATTGGCAACCAATCTAGCCTATGACTGCCAGATTCCATATATTCTTGGCTGGAAAATGAGTCTCAACAAATCTCGATTACACAACTTACAGGAAACATGTTTAAAATCCAGCACTACATAGAATAGAATCAAGGAAAAAAACAACCAGAAGAACCTCCGAAGGATCAAATGTGATAAATTCAAAACACAGTAGTACCGTAGCATCTCATCAGGAAGAGGACGTAATCTCCAATCTGCATTCTGGTATCTGAAAGAGTTAACTTATAATTTATAAACCTTTCCAGTACATAGGTAAGACCAAAAAGAATAATCACGGCACAAGAAATAGTAAAGCATCTGAGTTCCAAAAATGGAAGGATGGGCTAATTTCAATAGTGTGTGTAGTTTTTTATAATGTCAGCCAATCAAACATTAGCTTGCGCATGACTTTTAAGATATTTATTGCAAGAGTTAAATGCTTGTAATGGCTTGGCAATACATCATAGGATAACAGTGTAAAAAAATTTACACGGACAATATATCAAAAATAAATTCATTTGGAAAACTAAAGTGAAATATAAATATAACGTAAAGTGAAATATAAATACAACATACTCTTTGTTTGCAGTAACCTCACAAAAGTGATGCAGAAGATACTCTAAACTATTTCTCTCCAATGTTAACACCTTTGAACCCTGCAATCAAAATAGATTAGTCTTTATCGTTAAAAAGAAGAGAGCAATGGTATGGCTAACATGCAGTCAAAGGAACATGAACTATGGACAAGAATCAAAGGCCAAAAAAAAAACTTCATTTTATTGCCCAACAAGTCAATACAATAAGAGTACATTAAAAACCAAACACTTCATATATCAGAAAATATTTTATAGATAAACAATCCCAACCATATAACTCATGATACAATTGTTTCCTTCATAAGTAAGAGAAATAATATCCAGTGAATATCCAGCACTTAAACCTGGCCAGTGTCAAACAAATTACAAACGTAAATGCCAAAATCTCGTTGGAGCCACACAATATCACGATCTGCACCATGCATGACCTAATTAAACATAAATAGGGTCAACAGAACAGAATGTGGCAAATAAATATGTTGAATTAAAAGAAACACCAATCATATGCAACTAACCTTCCTCTTGAGAGGGTCCTTAAAGACTTCCCTTAGATAGGGCCCAACATGAATACGAAGTTTCAAAGTGTCTACAACAAAATCTTCAGACCTTGTTGAGATTTGCATCAGACAAGTTAGACCTTGGAAAGAACGATATTGATTATGCTCCAAATCAACCTAAATATTCCAAGTCAAGACCAAAAACAGAAGTCAAAAGAATTCAATGAAATAACAAGGGAAAATACTAGTCAAACAACCACATGCAAGAAAAATAGAATCCAGAGACTGACAAAGTATTAAAGGACTCTGTAATGATAAACATAATATACTAAAAAATCTGATCACAGTGAGCACAGAAAGACCTCAACCAACACAGATTAAAATAACAAGAGAAACATAAATCCCAATAAAAATGCAGCAATCCTGTTTTCGATACGAAAAGTTAAGCATGCTTCTATCATATACTACAAGTTAAGCATGCTTCTAACTTAGACTACTCATCAATCAAGAGCAAAACATCAGAAAAAAGACATAATGACAGTTAACTTTTCTCAATGGCCCACTTTTCAAAAAACGATCTATTAGATGAAGGCTTATAAATAGCTTACATATATCTAACATGCCCCCTCGTGGAAGAGCCTTTTTGGTTGCATTTGGTTCCTTACTTGGGACAATGGAGACAGAAACGTTGGGGACCAAAACAAGTTTGGAGAAGGGATCAGATACAAAACACCTAATTTTTATGCTAATTTATATACCTCAAAAAAGGACGGATGAGGTAGACATGTCTTGGGACAATTTTTAAGCTAACTTTTGTACCTCCAAAAAGGAGGGCCATGGGAGATATGTATTTATTGCCCCATTGTCTCCGCCTTTTTGTCCAAGGACGGGAACCAAACATTACCTACGGGTGATCAATGCACAATCCATTTTTTAACATGTGCCAAAACTCAACTCTTTAATTAAGGAAAGAGGCAGCAAGGAAAGAATATTGGATCACTTTTGCCAAGGAAGCTCAAATATCACGGCAAGGACCATCTCCCCTAAATGCTAAAGCTATTATTTAAAAGGCTCATGAATTGCTTTCTAATGTAACTAATAACTTCTATTATAAAACATGCTAATATGAAGGAAATGCTAGAGCTTATGAAATGGTACAAAATATGTGCACAAACTAAATGAGCTAGTTGATATAATTAATACATGAACTTTATCAAGCCTGTTATAGAATCCAAAAAAAAAAAAAAATCAAGCATTTCACGAACAGTCGAGGGCACAATCTCATTTTAAATCCCATTATTGTTAACTTCCTACATATACAAGCAGACCATTGTAAATGTAAAGATGCACAAGGAATGGTAGCACAGCCCATCATTCAATTTATAGTTGTTCTCCAAAACATGAAGTTTCTAAGGGAATCTGAGAGTTTGTTGTCAAGAACCGTTCACACAATCGAGTTAACTAGCTTAGCAACTCAGGCCTAAATAAACTAGGATGAACTCAGATACAATCGTATAAACTCAGATAAACTCGTGATAAACTCACGACTTTACTATTTTAGTCAAAATTTAGCCTCTCAAACCCCAAAACGCAATATTTCCCACAATATGTTGTTTTTTATGTGGTTTTAATTAATTTAATGTACTTTATGACTTATTTTGCATAATTATGACTATATTAACGTATTATAAATATTTTTTATTAATATTTTTATAATAAGTAAACCCTTACGAGTTTATGATTTGAGTTTACCTATGCTTCACAAGTTTAGGTAAACTCGCGAGTTTGATAACCTTGATTGTAACTAAGCAATCTAGAGACGATAATCTAGTTCTAAAATTGCTCATGAAGGAAACATCTTAGTAAAACTTCATGAATAGTGATCATATTTTACCGCAAATTCATCAACAGAACGCAGCTTAGCAGCCAACTCTTTCAAACCTTTGACATCTTCCACAAGCTTGAAAGGGGTGCTTTCTATTGAAGGAGGCTTTGCTGGCACAAGATCCTCAAGATCTTTATCAACAAAGTCCAAAACAGAGAGTTTTTCCTGGAAAATAAATTAATAATTTATTAATATGAACAAATAAATAACCAAACAAAACATGACCAAAGCATAATGGATATGACAACACACATACAAATCTGAATGAGCATATTCAAGAAACTATATCATACGCATAAGACCCACATAATTCTTTACATCCCAAAATATAATATGTATAACATAAGAAACGAACATTTCAAAAAGTTCTTAGGTTCTCATAAGTCACAACATTATGCAAAACAAACATTACAGACACACTTACACATGAGTAAACCTTTCTAGATGTGCAAGCATGTTCACGTGTGTGTGCATGCACACAGTATCAAAGTACACAAGAAAGAAAAGGCAATATATACGTGATTGCAACAAACTTTTTAACACTTTGATTCAGTAATAAAGACTTACGCCAAAAAATAACAGCAGAAAATAAACAAATAATGTATAGCAGTATAACATACATCCCGAAGAGAAAACATCAATAAGAACACAGAGCAACAGCAACTAAGTTACTTGGTAGACGACCTTGATACATGGTAAAATACAGATACTCATTCATTTATTTGTCTAGGCCATGAAAATTAGCCTTAAAAACAAAATCGAAAAAAACCTACCAAGCCCTGGAAACTCTCTCTTTCAACAAAGGTAGGACCAATAATCATAATAAAGGAGGGCTAATTGGTTATTATATCGTTCTATTCTCAGCCCAAAAAATTTATCTTCGCATAAAATTTCAGAAAAAACCCAACAGAGAAGAAGGGGGTGGAGGACAGGTAGTGGATTGCACTATTGAGTGTAAAACTTCTTTAAACTATCATCTATTAACGTTGCCATGTTATTATTATAGAAATTTTATTATCGCAACCACCGCCATCATTTCACATTAGTGCGGAAATCACATAAACTATCAACAAAGTCAATGAGAGAGAACAAATCAACTAACCAGTGGATGAATAAATCTCTGACCATCGTCACTCCTCTCCAACCACACATGCTCAAAAGGCATATTCGAATTGTTAACCAGTACGTTATACTCCTCCTGAGGCCTCCTAATCGTCGGAATATGAAATGGCACCTTCGACTTCGGCCCTGCAGCCTTCTTATCCTTCGTCGCCACCTTAACTCCTGACGCCGCCAAACTCGTCTCAGAATCCATCGTCACTTTCCCTGAAGACCCCAAACGACTTCCCCCTCTCTTCTTCTTCCCACACACCAACTGAAACCCATCGTCCGAACCCTCTGCCGCCCAATTGGCCGCCGGACGCCCCGTCTCCTCCTCCTCCTCCTTCCGAACCATCCGGAACTCGTCCGCTGACAAATCAAACCGGTCCAAGACGTCGTCGTTCACATTCACCAGCCACTCGTATGCGTCGTCAACGTCAGCTGGGAAGGCCAGCGCCTCCCTGCCCCAGACGTTCGCGGACGCACCGATGGCATCGAGGATCGACTGCGATTCCTTCGCTATTTCCTCGATTGGGACCTTGAATTCGTCAAAGTTGCGGTAAAAGTGGAAGTCCTTGTCGGAAGGGATACACCGCGAAGAAGCGGAGAGCTTGGCGATTGAGGAAGAGAGAGGACCCGCAGTTAGAGTTTGCAGAGTTTCAGCCTTTGTAGTGGCGTGAGGTGGGTCATGATCGACGTTCATGGCGTCGTGTAACCCGAGAGACCAGTGGCGTAGATTGGGATTTTAGGGTTAGGGTTTTAGGAGTTTACAGCGTCGTCGTCATCGTCATCATAGCCGAAGACACTGCGTTTTGCTTTGTAAGTGGAGAGCTGTTGGTTCTATATGTCTCCCCGTTCCAGCCACGTGACAACAGAAGATTGCACGTGCCAATTAACGATTCTGAAATTGAAAGAAAACTTCATGCTTTTATCAAATAAAAACAATATATATATAGTATGGGTTTGGACCGAGTAATTAAAGGAGGGTGTTAAGAATAATATATTATGTTTGATTTGATTGTGATTTATTTTTGGTCGTTGAGTTTTGGTCATTGTGTTTTCAGTTTATAAATAGGTTCACCTTCTATTGTAAATTAACTTAGATAATTCAATTATTTCTCTGTTATCTATCTTTCTCCTATATTTTTTTGTGTCTCTTTACTAGTTTTAATCAAGATATTTAACATGGTATCAGAGTCATGGCATCCTCCGTGAGCAATCTCGTCTCCGCCACCTCCACATCCGTTGTTATTCCTCCATTCTCTCCCTGACTCCTCCGAGAAGAACCCGAGCGCGTCCTCGACATCTGCCATGCCGCCTCCCTCACCTTAGACTTCCACCTCGACCGCATCGCCCTTCCATTGTCGTCTCCAAGCTCTCATCTTCTCCGACAAAGTCGCCAGTGGCGACTCCTCCGAAGTCTCTGTATGTTACTTATCGTTGCCTCCGTGTAGTCTCCGATGTTGCCTATTGCTGCTTCCGTGTAGTCTCCGATGTTTTCCGTAATCGCTGCCTCCGTGCAGTCTCCGATGTTACCTGCCGCTGCCTCCGTGCAGTCTCCGATGTTGCCTATTGATGCCTCTGTGCAGTCCCCAATGTTTTCTGGACAAATCCTTGGCACCGCTCTTTTTTTTTCCCTTAACAACCTTCGCTTGTGACAAGCTGAAAGCTCATGGAGCTTTAGCTTGAGGGAGGGTGTTAAGAATAATATATATTATGTTTGATTTGATTTGATTGTGATTTGTTTTTGGCCATTGAGTTTTGGTCATTGTGTTTTCAGCCTATAAATAGACTCACTTTCTATTGTAAATTAACTTAGATAATACAATTGTTATTTCTCTGTTGTCTATCTTTCTCCTATATTTTTTGGTGTCCCATTACCTAATAAATATGACCTATGAGTCTTGGTGATTTTATCGCCACCAGTTCTTAACTTAATCATCTTTCTCAAGCATGTTAAGATCACGAGTTCCTTTATTAAGTTGTCAATGTCTTGCACAAACTTAACAAAGTACCTCGTCATTAACGCGGGTGTTAAAGCGATTAGTTCTTGGTTCCAGTTATGGCAATTAAGAACTAAATGAATTGATCTAGGTCAGGCTCAAATAATTGTAACTTTCGTTCACAATGTTTAAGCACAGAATCAAGCTTAGCATAGCACAATTGTTCTTAACTTGGTTATAACTTAACTAGCATAACTCTCGTTCATACAAGTAAGTATTAAATCACGAATCAAAGTACTAACAAAAGCTAGCATTAAGCATGAGATCAATCATTAAAATCATAAGACATCATAAAATCAAAATCATAATCATAAGTTAAAATGGATACATTAAGAAAGAAGCACGTCAAATCCCAACAATAAAGAAGTTAGCTATCCATTGTCATGGATAGATTACAAACTTACAGGAGTTTAGAGCAATGGTAGGTTGAGAAGAGTGGTGAAATGCTTCCACGCATCCACCACGATTCACAAACGTTGGCAATTTCGCAACACTTCCGTTAAGGAAAGCTTCTAAACCCTAACTTTCTTCCTAAACCTAACCTAAGTAAAATATGGAAAGTGGAAAATGGAAGTCTGAATGGAGTGAGTGTAGTGGGGATGGATGAATGAATCTGAATGCCTCAGCCTCCCTCTATTAATAGTCAAAAATTGGGAGCATCGCTCAGTTGTTTGAGTGCCTTCGCTGAGCGATTATGGTGGTACCGCTGAGCGGATTGTACTTTACCGCTCAGCAGCGTAATGATTACACGCGGCTTCATAAATGCGCCGACAGCTTTTTCAGGGCGGCGCTGCTGTACCAGGCTGCAAGTGGCTCCGAAAGTACAACCGCTGAGCGGCCAGGGTGACTTCGCTGAGCGGCCTTTGTCTTTAGTGCGCTGAGCGATGGGCTCCTTCCGCTGAGCGATTGATGAAAGCCTTTTTAACCACTTTCTCGAATCTTAACACAACTTAGGTTTTGTCACAACCATGCCAAGCTCGTAGAAAGCTTCTATGCGCTTTGTCGTTCAAATTAAATTTATATATATCCTACTTTACGGCTTTCAGATCCACAAGGGATCCAATTGCAGTATAGTCGGGTATAGTCGAACCACAGAGAGTTGCAAAAATACCGTTCTTGAGTTCATTTAATTAAACAATGAGGTGAAGGATTTGATAGTTTTGTTTTAATAAACTACATAAGTAAATAAACAACATAAAAGTAAATAGGAAACAAATCAGAGGTAGTTCCGGAGCTTGTTGGGAATTTTAATCACATCATAGTTCCATGCATCCAGTTACTTATTACACAGAACTATTATTTCATAGATTGCCCGCCACCAGATCTTATCTTTTACATTGCTTTCGCATATGCAAAGATCACAGGTTTCCTTTGTTAAACTGTTACTTTCGTATACGAGCTTAACAAAGTACGCCAGAATTATTCCAGATGTTAAAGCGGCTAACTTCTAGTCTTGCAACAAGGTTAGATGTAATGATTTAGATCTGACCCTAATGATTGTAACAGTTCGTTCACAACGTTCAAGTCTAGAATCTAGTTTAGCATAGCCATCTTGATCTTAACTTGGTTATAACTTAATTAATATAACTCTCGTTCATATAACTAAGTCTCAAGCTAAGAAACAAAACACTAAACAAACTAGCATTAAGCATAAAATCATTCAAGCGAATCATAAGAAATATATAGATTCATATGTAATAGTTACATGGATACAAGCAAACTACAATAATGACCAAAATCCCAACAAAAAGAGGATTAGGAATCCATCTTACAAGAGTATCTCGGAGGCAAGGTCTAGACGCTTACCATGACACGTACTCACGCCGTCATGACAGCGGTTCGCCAAGCTTCCTTGATCTCTTGGCTCCTTCACAAGCCTCCTCTTTGTTCCTAACCTAACCTAAACTTTGAAGTACAAAGGAAAATGTAAAAGAATGAAGTTTTGAGAGGAAGATGGGATGTTTTGAAGTGTTCCTCGGCCTTCTATTTATAGGCAAAATTCTTCAGGTGCGCTCAGCGGTGCGCTCAGCGGAGTTAGGTGGAGGCGGCTTGAACTTTCTAAGTCTTTCTTGGCGGCTGGCGGTGCTGAATTTCAACAGAGGCGACGGCGCTCAGCGCTCCACTCAGCGGGCCGCTCAGCGCACCGCTCAGCGGAATCTTGTCTTGACATCAACTACAAAGTTGTAGATCTTTCTCTTAGCTTTAACTAGCAATTTGAACCACCTCAATCCGATATCTGTAGCTCAAGTTATCGCGTTTTTACTAACTGCTGTGCAAAGCGGGTTTCCATACTTTTCTTGCTTGTTATCCCTTTGCTCTATGCTTCATTCTTTGTGGGATTTTCCTTGATTATTATGTTTGTATCCATCTTTAAAATATATTTATAAATCCTACAAAAATTGGGAAATTCATTAGATAATTCATTAAAACATAAGCGAATAAGTGCCTTTTTAAATGGTGAAAATTGTGTAAATTTGGCACTTATCAGCGGTCCTGCTCTATTCTTCATCTTTTAGCTCTTTTCCACTTTTGCCCTTTTTCCCCATTCTTTATGAGATTATTCTTAATTAATTCTGCTTGCATCCATCTTGCAAAATATATTAAAAACCTACAAAAAATGGAAAATTTATTAACTAATTTGTTAAAACATAAACGGATAAGTGCCATTTTTAATAGGTCAAATTTGCGTAAATTGGGCACTTATCACTCCCCCTGACTTAAGACCTTGTTTGTCCTCAAACGAGAGGTAGTAGAATCATTTTACAAGAGATCAATGCTTATGAACAATCGGTTAATGCAATGAATTGAAATATTTCAGACAGTTTAAGCTTGAGACTTTGTGAAACACCATAGAAGAGCGCTAACCCGGGTAAGCCGGTATGCGTAAAAGAAAGAGGAAAGTAAAGAAAGTAAAGTATAAAAGAAAGAAAGAATTATAGTATGTGATATATGCTTGAATGTATGTATGTATGCAATGTATGTGATAAGGTATGTATGGAAGTATGAACAAATAAGAAGATGAGTAAATAAGTAAGAAGATAAGTAAATATGATGTTAGTACCGTCAAGAGAACACTCGAGACGGCTATGTATAAGCGAATGAAAGTAACAAAGCACGTGAACTTAGTAAGAAAGATTAGTTCCCCCCTATCACCTAGTAATGTAGATAAAGTTGTTCAGGACTTTAGGCCAGATCATAATTAGTAGGAATGTTAGTATGCATGTTCACTTAGAAACACCTGAGCGGCGGAATCATAATTGAGTAGAAAAATAAAGAACGACCCCCAAGGTTACCCACTGAGGACCCAAGGTTCTCACCCCCACTCCTTTTTGATTCTAGGATGGCACGACATGTACGCCGAGACGAAGCCGGTATCGGAAGACATGCAGAGATAGGGACGTTAGAGGATTCCGAGGAAGAGACAGACAAAGAGTTCTGTTTCATGTTTTAGATTAGCTTAAAGGATTAGGTGCTCCCTTAGCTCATATGGAAATGTATTATGACTTGTATACTTGACTTTATAATTATGTATTATTATTTGACTGTGTAACTATGTGATGGACTGAATACTTGTATGTTTATGTATTTTCTCGTAGGATCTCTAACACTGCCACCCTGTAGTTAATTATTGCTTAAGTCCATTGGGACTCTATCGTGTATATATTTATATGCTATCTTAATCACGCACGGCTTCTACTTTATAAAGTGATAACGCACACGAATGATTTTCAAAATGGTCCATATTTTCAAGTAAGAAATATTTGCCAAGCTAAAAGTAGGGGCTAGAAGTAACCCCACCAAAGCTGAAAACAACCTAGTGAGCTTTGTTTACTACGTACGGGTAAACAGTTAGCTAGGGTGTTTCAAGTAGCGAGACCAAAGGTAACCCACTGAGAACCCAGTGTTCTCATCCCCCACTCCTTTATGGTTCCAGGTGAGCACAATGAGGATAATGAAGACGTCCGAGCAGGCAAGCAACACGAGGGACGAGGAGAGGAGCTACAGGAGATCGAACCCCCAAGGGAGGACAACTGAAGATCAGACGATTAGCTAGTAGATGATATATGTGTATTTGTACTTCTATGTGATATTTGTGCTTGATACCTATAATACTATTTACATATTGCTTATGGATGTATGAAGGACCATTGTTTGTTATCTTGGCGGGTACTAATGCTATCTTCATTTATCATTAAACCTGCTATGTTTCGGCTCAAAATGCATGCTCTAAACGCAACCAGGCTCGTAATTTACTCTATGTGACGTATAAAGAAAGTTTAAATTTGGTCCATATTTTGGGTAGTAATATTTTTAAAAGAATACATGGGACTAAGTAATCCCCACCAAAGCAGATAACAACCTAGTGAGCATTGTTTGCGACGTACGCGTAAACAGTTAGCTAGGGTGTTACACAAAACCCTAAGGAAATATTGAAAAAATTCAGCCAAGAGGAGCTAGGAGGTGTCAAAGCAAGCTAGGAGCCAGTAGGAAGCGTCAGAACTGGGAAAAGTGGGTAAACCTGACATAACCACTGTCTATGTGGTCTAAGATGCTTGATGATATTTGTGTGATATTTATGCTAGGATATGTTAGGTCTCTTGCTATGAATATACTCTTGGATGAATTGCTATGGGAACTATGTGAATATGTGATATGTGTCAGATATGCTATATGTTTCATGAATAGTTTGTTAGGAGCTTTGTGATGGAAATGATTTTTGGAACTTGAAAGCATGTTAATGGTTGTTATAAATGGACAAGGAATAATGCAAGAAATGCTCTAAAGATTGCTCTTGAGAAAGCTTGTAGAACTTGGAAAATTGCAAGAATTAGGAGCTAAAATTCGTCAAGGTACGCTGAGCAGGCGGTTTTATCGCTGAGCGGACTGGCCAGGGCGCTGAGCGGACTGTCCAGTGCGCTGAGCGGACTGTCCAGTGCGCTGAGCGGTCTGACGAAGTCCAGAACTCCTTTTTCCGAAAACCTTTCTTAAAACATAACTTTTATGTCGCTTGCAATTATCCATGGATCTACCAATTTTACTAAGTATGTTAATTATTATGAACGGAGGATTTATGTTTAAGGAAAAAAGACTGTTGACTGGAATGAAATGTATTGAGGTATGTTTTATGTGATTATGTGTCATGGAAATGGTTTTACAAAAGGAAAGGAAAAAGAAAAGAAAGGAAAGGAAAAGGAAAGGCATCGGGCATGACGTCACTAAGTCCCAAAAAGGAAAAAGGAAAGGAAGGAAAAAGGAATCTTTTCCTAGCTGTGCCACTAGCCGGTAGGAAAGGCAAGTTGAACCCCGGGCATGCCTCGTCCCTAGCATAAGGACGGGGTAGGGTCCCCTCGCCATCCCTAGCATAAGGATGGCCTTTCCTATCGTGAGCTACTAAGGTTAAGCGATGCCTAGTCCTCACGATACTGAGACAAAAAGGAAGCCTGTCGCGGTAGGCCACTGTTACGGGGAGGGGGGTTGAGCTTGAAGTATGTGCTCTAAGTGATATAACTGTACATAAGTGGGGGTGCGAAGAAGCTTATAATTAAAATGGGCATGGTTATAAGTGGACGCACACTGAAGCTTATTATGTGATTATGTGAGATATGTGATTATGTGTGACTTAGGACGTAAGGTAGAGAATAGATGACTTAGTTAATGAAGAGTAGGTTCCCCAGTCACTTAGTTAATTAAATAAAGCTGCTCAGGCTTAGTACGGATCTTAAAATCAGTAGGGGGATAGTATAACTATAAAACCTAGAAATCCCTGAGCGGCCTAGAGCCTGTATGAGGAAAAAGAAGACCCCTAATCCCTAAGGTTTTCTACTGAGGACGCTGTGTTCTCACCCCGCTCATCCATGACTCCAGGTTTTGATGAAGGACAAGGAGCGGAGTAGTATGAAGAGGAGGCGCCCCAAGACAGGATAACCAAAGATTAGACTAGTAGCTAGTCGACTGTATATGTTTATATGCACTGTTTTGTGATCTTTGTACTAGTTACTTAAACTATAACATATGTACTCATGTACTTATTTATGTGTGTATGATGGACCACGCTTGTAGTTATGACATGTATTAAATACTTCCATATTCTCTTAGTAAGCATGTTATGTTTCCGCTCGCGATGTATGCTCTAACGTGATAAGGCTCCTAATTTACTCTATGCAACGTACAAAGTAAATTTTAATCTGGTCCATATTTTGGGTAACAATATGTTCAATGTACAAATGGGACTAAGTATTATCCCCACCCGAGCAGATAACAACTTAGCCAGCAAGCTTGCGACTTAAGCGTAGGCTTGCTTGCTAGGGGGTTACATTTGGTATCAGAGCAGTTTGGTCTTTAAAGAGCCTGGGGCTGAGTTGTACTATGCTTTCGAGCATGATCACGGTGCATGACTCTACTAAGTTGTACGTGCTATGTTAAGTGTACTAGCTTCTCCTGAGACTGATCAACTCGGGATTTGTGCAGGTATAAAGACTAGCCATACCGCCTCGTAGGGATCCAGCACAACGTAACCATGAACAAGTGGACCTTGTAGACATCCTTCGGGAAATAGTCCAGATAAATGCTCAAATAGCAGCCGCACTGACCCAAAGGAACGCCCCACAGACATTCCAAGAAGTAGATGGTCAAAAGTACATCCAGTTCACACGGGGAGAATCTGCCCAAATTTGAAGGAGTAATGGACCCCGACGTGGTCCATAGCTGGATCAGGAAGATGGAATAAGTCTTTGAGGACATAGCCTATACAGAGGCACAGAAGGTGAAGTTTGTAGCTAGGCAGCTAGAGGGAGCAGCAGGTGAATGGTGGGAGACAGGCAGACTCCCTTTGGAGCAACAGGTAGCTCCCGCCACATGGGATCAGTTCACAACGATGTTTTTGGAGAAATATTTCTCCCAGGAATTGCAAGACCGTAAGGAGACGAAGTTTCTGGAGTTGAAACAGGGAATGATGTCAGTGGCCGAGTACACGACCAAGTTTGAGTGGCTATGCCGGTATTCTAGCACATACCAGCTTCGACCAAGTGAGCAGTAGAAGTGTAAGAGATGTCAGCAAGGGCTGAGACTGGAGATGCAAGTGTTCATTGTAACCCCCTAGCTGGCTAGCCTACGCTTAAGTCGCAAGCTTGCTGGCTAAGTTGTTATTTGCTTTGGTGGGGATAGTACTTAGTCCCATTTGTACATTGAACATATTGTTACCCAAAATATGGACCAGATTAAGATTTTCTTTTGTACGTCACATATAATAAAATTAGGAGCCTTGTTGCGTTTAGAGCATACATCGCGAGCGAAAATATAGCATGCTTAATTGATAGAAGATGAAAGTAATTAACATATGTCATACTTACAAACGTGGTCTGTAACACCCTAGCTTAGCAGCTTATGCTTAAGTCATAATCTGCGTCTGCTAAGTTGTTATCTGCTGTGTGGGCATATTGGTAGTCCCTACTTTATTGTAGAAAATAGTTAAGTTATCTGAAAGTAAGGACCCCTTTTTTTTTTAAACATAAGTCATCGTTATGCGTTCAATTAGAGCCATGCGTGTGAATTATCATAAGTCCCATATAGTCGTATAACAGATAAATGCGGGCGTCGTCTGTCATACATGTACATACATAAGCAGTAAGGTAAACAGTACCAAGTGGGTCCCATCATACAATCATACACGTCAAAAGTCATATATATACTTAGCATAGAGTTCTACATAAGTTATACTGTACTGATACAACAGAAAGCCTGTACATATGCTAAAACTAGAACTACTGCATGTGCTACAAAATGACATACATCAAAATACATAAAATCTATGCCTACTATCAAAAAGATGTCGCTCCTGACGACAGGGTCCGTGAACGGGGCTGGTCCGAACTCTAGCTCATCCTCGTTGGGCTCCTCCTCTGGCTCAGGGTCAACCGTCCTAAATCTGCTGCGAAGGATCCGCCGCTTCTTCGGCGGGGTCGTCATCTAACTCACCTGAAGCCATAAGTGAGTGGGGGGTGAGAACGGTGGTTCTCAGTGGACAGCTATGGAGTAGTGGGGATCTGGTTACTCAATTATGCTTCCAGCCGTCTAGGAGATCTCTAAGTGTTCATGCATCTAGTCACCCTACCAGTTCTTTCTTGCCTAAGTTCCTGGGCGGCTTTATCTAATTACTAGGTGACTGGGATCTAATCTTTCTTACTAAGTTCTCGTGCTTCATCATTAGACTCGCGGTGCTACTATGACCGTCTCGTACGTGTTTCACGGACGGTTTACCGAACATGCAGTCGTAACCATACATATACATAACTAAATATAGTCAGATGTAATTATGCAGCTTATACAATTATCAAATAAATATAATGCATGAGGGGATCAGGGTTCTCTTACGCGCCTGTGGTCGCGTCCTTCTTCGCCGCTAACTGCCCTCACCCTCTTGCTGACTGCAGGACTGTCGTCCCTCATACAGCCGCAACCTCTTACAACCATTCAACTGATAGAATGGCGGGAGTGTACCCTAGCGATAGCACTGGCAGGCAAGGGCTCGCTTGTCCACGTCTGGGGGACAAGATCTCTCTTTTTCTTTCTCTGTCCACGTCTGGGGGACAGTCCTCCGCCACGTCTGGGGGCGTATGTTGCTCACCACAACTGGGGGTGCGCCTGATGCCACGTCTGGGGGCATATCAGTTTCTCTTGATCCACGTCTGGGGGATCCTTTCCCCACGTCTGGGGGCGATACTTACACCACGTCTGGGGGTGCACTTACTTGTCTTTTAAATGTCATGACATAAAAGCGCAAGAGTACTGTTCTTACTTTCTTTTCTCTCTCTGGGTGGAAACCCGCGT
>QANU01014767.1:37217-49142 GCA_003254905.1 Nissolia schottii
AACACACATAATCATCCACAAGCTCAAGAGCACTAAGGAGTGAGTAAAAGCCTAAGTTACCCACTTCCAAAGAGTTCTTGTCTGGTGGTGGGAGTGTTGACAAGAAGCCTCCAAAAGTGTTGGAGAACTACTTCCTTGCTTTCTTAAAAATGAGGGTTATGTGCTTGTGTTCTTGTGAGGAGTGGCTTGAGTTTTCTAGAGAAAACAAGGTGAGGATCTTCTCTAGATTTTTAGTGGAAGAAAATGAGAATAATATGAGGGAACTTGGGGCTTGTGGGTTCGGTTCTTGGGAAGAAAAATAGTGGAGGAATGCTTGATTTTTTTTGCTTTGGAGACAATGGTGGTTTCTTGGTCCTAGAAATGCTAAGGGAAGAAATATGTTGGAGGAAAAGATGAAGTGAGGAGGATGGCTGATGGGCTACGGTTTTTGGAGGGNAGTAATTGATTTTTGAATTTTAATAAAATGGTGAATAGTAGGAAGTATGGTCATGGGTATGGTGCATGATGTGATTAGGCATGGTGATGGAAATTTAGAAGCTTGATTTAGGGGATATTTTTGACCCAAAATCCCTTCAAAAATCGTGCAGCCCTTCACCTTGCTGCTGGTGAGATTTTATTCTCTCCCGGTCCCGGTTCGCTCGTGTTTTGTCGCTCGCAGTCTCGGTGCGTCGCGCACGGTCGTCTGAAAAATATTCCGTTTGTACCGTCGCGATCCTCTAATTCCCATTTACCTAAGGGTATTAATATTAAAGGTGTTTGTCAAATTTTCCTCCGGGAGATTATTTTCACGGACACCGTTTTGCGTGCCAAAGGTTCATCGGCGAACAACGGCTGTTCGGTTGTCTGTCGAATTTTCTACCGCGACACGTCCAAATTCCTAGGGATATTTTAGCTAAATTTTCCATCTTAATTCTCTAATCATGCTTAGAAAATTAATTAATTATTTATATTTTACGAATATTTCTCTAAGGAAAAATCGGGATGTTACATGGTCCATCATACATACATAAACAAGTGCATATGTTACATCATAAGTAGCAAGTACAAAATAGTCAGTACAACGGTCACAAAATAGTGTCTATACATATATACTATCCACTAACTAAACATCTATTCATCCGCCGTCCTGCCTGTGAATGTCTCCTCCTCGTACTGCTCTGCTCCCTGACCGTCATCAAAACCTGAAGTCATGGATGAGTGGGGTGAGAACATGGAGCTCTCAGTGGGAAACCTTAGGGATTAGGGGACTTCTTTTTACTCATACATACCTCAGGCCGCTCAGGGAATTCTAGGTGTTACAGTTATACTATCACCCTACTGATTTTAAGATCCATTCTAAGCCTGAGCAGCTTTATCTAAATTAACTAGGTGACTGGGGAATCTATTCTTCATTACTAAGTTATCTGTTCTCTACCTTACTTCCTAAGTTGCACATAATCACATAGTCACATAATCACATAATAAGCTTCGGTGCGCGTCCACTTATAACCGTGCCCATTTTAATTATAAGCTTCTTCGCACTTCCACTTATGTGCAGTTATATCACTTAGAGCACATACTTCAAGCTCAACCCCCCCGTAACGGTGGCCTACCGCGACAGGCTTCCTTGTTATCTCAGTACTGTGAGGACTAGGCCGCGCTAAACCTTAGTAGCTCACGATAGGAGAATCCACCCTTATGCTAGGGGTGGCGAGGGGACCCTACCCCGTCCTTATGCTAGGGACAAGGCATGCCCAGGGTTCAGCTTGCCTTTCCTGCCGGCTCCTCACACGGTCTAGGAAAAGACTCCCTTTTTCCTTTCTTTCCTTTTTCCTTTTTGGGACTTAGTGACGTCATGCCCGATACCTTTCCTTTTCCTTTCCTTTCTTTTCTTTTTCCTTTCCTTTCCTTTTGTAAAACCATTTTCCATGACACATAATCACATAGCATTCATCATTACAATTCATCAAATCCAGTTACAGTTCATATGCATTAAACATAAAACCTCAGTTCATAACCTTTATCATACCTTAGAAAGCCTTGCACATAAATCCTTAAATCATAACATTTAACATGCTTAATAAAATCAGTAGATCCATGGATAATTGCAAGCAGTATAAAAATGGAGTTTTTGTTCAGAGAAAGACAAGTTTTCGAAAAGGGGAGGGCTGTCTTCGTTCAGGCCGCTCAGCGCCTAGGGCATACCGCTCAGCGCTTAAGACCGCTCAGCGAGATCCCTGGCCGCTCAGCGGGTCCTGACGAATTTCAGCCCCTAATTCTTGCAATTTTCCATGTTCTACAAGGTTTCTAACCATCAAGCCTCAAAGCATTTTTTCCAACATTCCTTATTCATTTCGAACAACCATAACAACCATAAACATACATCAAATTTTCTAAAATCATTTCCATAACAAATCAAACCACAAATTCATGCTTTCCTAACCTATGTTCATGTAACACTTAGCATCTCTAGGACATAGCCACATATTCACATAATTTCCATCATCATCATCAAAGAACATAAACCTAGCAAGAACCTAATCTATCCTAGCATACATATCACAAGCATGGCATCAAACATCTTAAGCCACATGGACAGTGGTTATGTCAGATTTACCCACCTTTTCCCCGACTCCGACGGTTCCTGCTTGCTCCTAGCTTGCTTGGCTGCCTCCTTACTCCTCTTGGCCGAAATTGCTGCAACTTTCCTTGGGGTTTTGGTGTGATTTTCATGGTCTAGGGTTAGGGGGTTCCTGAGGGAAGTGAACTGGGCTTAGGGCAGGCAGTGTCTAGGTCTCCGGTTTGACAGAACGACAGTCGATCGGCAACCGGACAGAGTTCTGGCAAGGTTTCTAATTTTTCCTCTTCATTTTTGGTTTTGGGGTGCTATTTATAGCCCAAGGGCTGATTGCCCACTTTACCATTTTGCCCTTGGCCCTAAATTACAAAAATGCCCTTTTAATTTCATTTTCTATTTATTTAATTAATTTGGATAATACTAAGGTCAAATCAAGTCACATCAAGCAATTTTTAATTATTTTCCTTCATAAATCTGCCTTCCCCACGTGCTGAATCTGATTGGGTCCCACCCCGGTCCTGTTTTTGATCGTTCGCAGTCCCGGTACGTCGCGCACAGTCATCCGAAAAATATTCTGCTTATACCGATCCTCTAATTTCCCTCTTCCTAAGAATATTATTTTTAGAAGGTGTTTGTGAATTTTTCTCCGGAGGAGTATTTTTCACAGATACATTTAATACATCGTTAAGCTCCCGCGTCCGCGGACAACCGTTCCGCTTGCAGTTTTGCTATCTCCCAAACTTCCCAATAAGATTGTAGGGCTAATCTAAGGTATTTCGGACTTTCTCCTGGTATAGGGCTAATCTACTGACCTTTACAAGTTAATTCACACAATCAACTCAGCGAACAATCTACTAACAGTTATTTGGGGAAATTTTCACTAAGAAGAGTGGGATGTTACATTCCACCCCCTTAGAAAAATTTCGTCCTCAAAATTTAGGCGTAAGGATAATTCGTACCTTGGAACAATTCTGGATAGGCCTTCTTCATGTCAGTTTCCAGCTCCCATGTCTGCTCTTCTAACTCCCTATTTGCCCACACTACTCGTACCATAGAGATCTCCTTGTTTCGTGTCTTGCTAGTCTTGTGGTCAATGATCCGTTGAGGTGTGAGTGGTAGGGCCAAATCTTCCCTCAGCTGTATCTGCTCGGGCTCTAGTATGTGGTCGGGGGATGGATAATACTTGCGTAGCTGGGAGACGTGGAAGACATTGTGGAGGTTTGCCAAAGTCGGCAGAAGGGCTATCCGATACGCTACAAGCCTAATGCGTTCCAAGATCTGGAAAGCTCCGATGAATCGTGGGTTCAGCTTCTTAATNAATTTTGGGCCAAGGGCAAAATGGTAAAGTGGGCAATCAGCCCTGGGTTCAGCTTCTTAATCCTCAAAGACCTTCCAATACCTGTTGCTGGGGTAACCTTGAGGAATACATGATCTCCCTCTTAGAATTCGAGCGGTTTTCTCCGGTTAACGGCATAGCTTTTCTGTCGGCTTTGAGCGGTGAGCATTCTCTGTCATATCAGCTTCATCAATTCTTCTGCCTCCTGTGTATCATCAACCGCCTTCTTGTCGTATATCGGATGTTGAAGGGTTTTGCCACCATGTGCTCGCCTTATCGCCTGATGTTGGAAGTTGAAGGGATTTATTGCCATGTACTTGTCTTGCCATCAGATATTGGACATTTGAAAGGGTTGCAGAGAGGGGAAGTTGTTTATGTTCATATCTTTTTGCTTTATGATCGATCTCGCTTTTCCTTAGTGGATATATGCTTTCTTTCGCAGTTTTAACCATTCCAACTTACTGGATGGTGAGGGGCGTGTCCGTAGACATGCTAAGAGAAGTGGATTTCCTATTGTATAACAAAGTATATATCTTCAAGGTATGTCGAGCTAATTGTGGCCGAAACCTTCTTAAAATCTTATTCTTTCCCTATGTTCAATTATTATCTTTTCTTAGCTAAGCGATTGCCCTTCTAATTATCTATGGTTATCCTACACTCTAATGACAACTCATCTCCTCCTCCTCCTCCTCCTCCTCCTTGTCCTACTACTACTGTGGCCGAAACTTTCTTAAAATCTTATTCGTTCCCTATGTTCAATTATTATCTTTTCTTAGCTACGTGATTGCCTTTCTAGTTATCTAAGGTTGTCCTAGCACTCAATGACAACTCATCTCCTCCTCCTCCTCCTCCTCCTACTACTACGATGGCCGAACGTGATGTTGGTGTTGTTATCGTCGGAACTATCTGACGGTAAAAGAGCCTGAATCTGAAGAAGCACACGTTCATCCCATGGTTGTAACATTTAACCAAGTACTGTCGGGAAAATCTGACAGTAATGGTCTGGAAGTTTGAACATGTGCGTGTGTTTTCCACATGTGTAACGTTCAAATAGTTACCGTCGAATTTTTCCGATAGTAGAGGTCTAGAATTATGAACAGGTGCACATGTTATCCATGCGTGTAACATTTGAGTGGTTACTGTCAGAAAAAATCAATGGTAACAGTCTCGGAGTACAAAAGGAGACACTTTTTCCCATGCTTTCAACGGTCATGTAATTATCGTCGAANGATAGGTTACAAGCTTACAAGGATTTAGAGCAATGGTAGGTTGTAGAGGAGTGGTGGTTTGCTTTCACACTTCCACCACGATCTACAATCGTTGGTAATTTCGTCAGCACTTCCCCTAAGGGATTCTCTAAATCCTAACCTTTCTTCCTAAACCTAACTCAAAGTAATATGGAAAACACTATGGAGTATAGAGGTCTGAAGGGAATGGAGTGAGGTTGGATGGAATGGGATGTAATTGAGCTGCAGGGATGCCTTCTATTTATAGGCCTTGGATTGGCTCCACCGCTCAGCCGATTGGTTCAACCGCTCAGCGGATTAATAATGACTTCGCTGAGCGGAATGGTGGTTTCGCTGAGCGGACAAGTGGTTGCTTGAGTCATCTGAGGCGACTGCTAGTGGTTTATCCTCTGACATCCCCGGTGGTGAAAACTTTGTGGCGGTGTGTTTGGATGGCGGCAATAAATGCAGCGGCTGCAAGTGGCATAGTGGGCTCAGTCGCTCAATGGTTTGGTTTTATCGCTGAGCGCATCAGTACTGAACCACTGGGCAAGGTAATGGATCCGCTGAGCGGTTTATCCTGAAAAATTTTCTTCCTTGTTTTGCCCATTGTAACAATTGCATGTTATTTCTTCACTTCGTGATCCTTCTTGATTTTCTGTGATTTTTATCAAAAAATTAGCAATTTTATTTATACATAAGTTACCTTATCAAAATTACAAAAATGGGAATAAAATCACAAGTTCTTATAAAATTAGAGTGGATAAGTGCCATCTAAGTACTTCAAAATTATCAAAATATGGCACTTATCAAGTGGTTACCATTAGAAAAAAATCAATGGTAACAGTCTCGGAGTACAAAAGGAGACACTTTTTCCCATGCTTTCAACGGTCATGTAATTACTGTCGAAAAAATCCGATGGTAATGATTTTATATATAAAGTTGCTATGTCCCTCCCTCCCTCAATTCCATTCTCTTCTCCACTCTACACATTCCTCCTCCGTGTCCTCTTGGCCTCCTCAAGTTGTTCCACTTCCACCGTCACCGGCGCCACCGACAGGTTATTTGTACTTTTAATTTTTATATATTTAGTTGTAGTTTTATTTTTTAGATATTTAGTTTATTGTGTGTGTGTGTGTATATATATATATTTAGTTTTAATATATATGTGTGTTGATATGATAAGATATAGTTGACCCCTGAGCATGTTAATATATATTAGTTGTAGCTATATTATAAGATATGTGTTGATATTATGTTGATATGTTAATATATATTAGTTGTGTGTGTGTATATATATATTATTTTANCATGTTCAATTTGTGGAAGGTAATTTTTTTTGTCTTATAATTATAAATTTGGCTTGAAATAAAATATTTATGTAATTAATTACTAATGTTTTAATATTTGTATTTTTAAGATTATTTTGAGTATGATCATTTCGAGGAAGCTGGTATGAAGAAGCCATTCGCTTACCGGGCTAGCCATCGTCTCCAACAACTGCTGGGGGACATCCGTTCGGGTAAGGACAAAGACCCAAACTGGTTGACCCATGAGCAGCTTCCTCAGCTTAACACTTATTGGGCCTCAGACGAGTTTAAGACTATGTCTAAGAACTCAAAGCGTGCCCACGCATAGGGTTGAGGGGGCAATGTCCATACTGGAGTCTCTATGAGCTTGCCCTTAACACACCTCAAGATGGAAATTTCGCGCCTTTATTTATGTTACAATTATTAGCTAATGTATTTTAATTTTATATTTAAATAGCTAGTTTATACTTTAAACTAATATTTAAACAACTAAATATGTAGTGCTGACAGATAGGTCGGAAGCCATCTGAGGCAGAGTTGTTCTATGAGACACACACTACAAAGGTGGATGAGTCTCGGTGGGTTCACGCTTGCTCACAACAAACTGTTGTGAGTAATTTTTATAGGAATTATACAATTATTACTTTTTACTATATAATTGTTAAATTTTAATTTCATATATTAACAATCGTTAAATTTTTTATTTTTTAGGCTGCATTGGACGAGGTACTTCAGGCTGCCCAAACTCAGCGGGATGAGAATACGCCCCCCGAGTACCAAGCCACCCCCCGTTGATGAGAACGTGGTCTAGCTCTAGGTGGTTGGTGGTATGAACTACAACTGCATGTACGGCCGGGGGATGTAACATCCCAGATTTTTTTTCTTACAAAGATTTCGCATAATAAATAAATGCAAGTCAATTATTAAGACTGAAAAACTAAATTATTAAATTTAATTCCTAAAAAAAATATCCGTCAAAATAGTGATTTCGCAATCTCGCGAGATTTTCAGTCATTATCGGAATTTAATTACGACTCAAAGGAGTCCGTAAAATACACTAACCTGAAAATAAATTCAAGAATACCCCAACCGGAATTAAACTACTAATAAGGAAAATTAGTAGGTCGCGATGGTACATCCGAAATATTTTTTGGACAACCGTAAGCGAAACACCAGGACTGTAAACGATAAAACGCAATCAAACATGATCAAAATTCACTACATGGCCATGACCATTGTCCAAGTCTACGGATGCCCACTGCCAGCAAAGAAAGGGCAAAAAAAAAAGAGAAAAAAAAAACGTGAGGAAAGAAAATGGGATTAGGTTGAATAGATATTTATAATATAATAATAATATAAATAATATAATATAATAATACATATATATTAATTAAGCACGGCCGGTGGGGGAGCTGCCCATAAATAGGCATGCCCCTGAAGCATTTGTCCTTCAGTTCCTTTCGTTCTGTTCGTCTGTCTTTACCTGTTGGTGCCGTTTGTGCACTGCCGATGTGCTGCCGGAAGCCGAAAAAATAGTAGGATCGTCATGAAAGTGCTCAGGGAATTTTCCTCTTCACTTTTGCCGTTTCCAAATTAGATTTGGAGGTGGGTAATCCTATGCCTACCGTCTATGTGGATATTTATGTTGTTTTATGTGCTTATATCTGATAAACTGATTTCGTAGATTTTATGTGAAAAATATGTTTGCTATGAGGCATAGATGATTTTAGGCATTTTGAGGCTAGAAAATTATAACTATATTTATGGGTAATCCTAGATCCACTGTCTATGTGGCTTATTATGGTGTTTTATGTGTGTTCATGTGACTAGATAAAATATGTGATATTTATTTTAGAGTGAGGTAGGAATTATTTTGTATATTTTTGGAAGTTAAAATGATGTTTATATATGCTTTGCATGTGTGCTGGAGGTATTGAAAAAGGATTTGGGAAAGAAAACGAGAAAAACTAATAAAAATGAAACAATATGAATGAAAATGAAAAATATACCAAGGTTGCTTTAGGGATGAGGAAACGTGTGATGAATGTGATAAATGCAAGTTTACATGATATAAGGACAATAATGTTACTGTACGTGATCTATAGCAAATCATTATAATATAGGTTTTTTTGTGTATATATGTGAATGATAACAATAAACTTATTGTAACAATTGTGCCAAACTGATGCAATGCAACAACAAATTTAATAGATTAATGTTATAATATGTTAAGCATTTAACTTAAATGATCTAAAATAATAAAGTAGTAAAGGATATGGTATAATAAACGCATATTTGTTTACATATAGGTTGCATATGGAAATATGTATACATGAGTATGTATCGTAGCAATAGTTATAATGAATAAGATATTTATGTAATAAAAGTAATATACTGTGATAATTTGTATTATATATGTTGTATATGAAAGTAATTGTTGATTTATTGTACTTATAATAGCTTGCATCATGAGGACAGGGTTGTCACTTAAGTGTTAGGACAACCTTAGATAACTAGAACTTAAGCACCTAATGCTATAAAAAGAGCATAATTGGACTTTAGGGAACCATGATGTCTGAAGAAGGATTCCGACCACAAGGGTCGGGTATGCCTTAGCAGTCAGTATGTAGTTATATGATAGGGAATCCCTCTCTTGGCACGACTACGGACAAGCCCCTCACCAATCCCGCAAGGTGGATTGGTTAATGAAAAGAAAGAATGAAAGAAAGAAATGATGAATGAGAAAGGGTGACGTCACACCTAAGCTATGATAATGATGAAATGATGATGATAAGTGAGTCCACGCTTGGTTGCGTTGCAAGGGCCAGCCCCTCACCATCCCACTAGGTGGATGGTTATCTCTAGTGATGTGCGATAATGACCCTAGTTGCATTGGTGGGTCGCAACCACCCAGGTTAGAGCGCTGCCTGGTCGTCATCAATAGGGAGTTAGAAGCAGGTTGTAACCAGAAGGCCACAGTCACAAGAATGGCAGGACTCGAGATGATAAAGAATGAGAAGAAGGAAGCTAACCCGAGTGAGTCGGTATGCGTAAGAGACCCCTAGTTTCCCCCATGCATAAGACATATGATAAATGAATGCATGATGAATGAATATGTGATGCATAAGTATATGATGAGTAATTGTATGTAAGTCTATGTGTCAAGTAAGTACCGTCACGAGAATGCTCGAGACGACCTATGTATATACGTAAAGGAAGTTAATAAGCACGAGAACCTAGATAAGAAAGACTAGATCCCCCGATCACCTAGTAAAGTAGATAAAGCCATTCAGGACCTAGACAAAGATAATAATCAGTAGGGACTTAGTATGCATGAACACCTAGAGCTCTCCTGAGTGGCCTGGAAGATAACGGAGTAACAAAAAGATAGATAACGCTAATGACTCCCACTGAGGACGAAGAGTTCTCACCCCCACTCCTTATGGGTCCAGGTGTGCAAAGCAAATAGATTGACGAGCGAGATGCGTGATAGGCGACGGACAGCTGCGGCAGGACAGTCCAGGATCGGAGCAAAGTGACGATGTTCGCGTTAAAATGATAGATATTTCGTGTAATGATCTATGACTTTGATAACTTGTTGTGTAACTACTTATTAGTAAGTAATGTGTAATTACATGTTGGATCTTGGTTGTACTTATATGTATATTTATACTCTTCCTAGCATATTGTCACCTTAACCGACATATACGTCAGTGTTTGTATATATATGCTTCCTTGACCACGCACGGCTCCTAGTTTAAAACTAACACAGTAAAAGGATGATTTTCAAAACGGTCCATATTTTCGCGTAATCAATATTTGCTAAGTTAAAAGTAGGGGCTAAAAGTAACCCAACCCAAGCAGATAACAACCCTATGATCAGTGTTACGACTATAGCATAGGCTGAAAGTAGGGGTGTTACAGGGGACACAACTGTCAATTACATTAAGGGGCCTCTATTGGCGACTTCATCTACCAGTGCTACACCTACGCAAGAAAGTGAAGAGCTCCGTGAGCACGTGTAAGATTAACCAGGAGCTGCACATGCAAACGGTCAGGCACGAAGAGGTGGCTTAGAAGCTACACATTGTCAAGGGGAAAATGAACGAGAAACTCAAGAGGATGTGGGCCGCCTTCGGTGGATCTGCTCTAGGATCCAACAGTACGACTCTAGTGAGGTACCTCTTGATATGTTGTTGTTTGAGTCAGATGACGAGGGTAACAGAGAGGATGCCGCCTTTGATGATGCTTCCGACGATGATACTGCAAACTTAAGAGATTAGACTTTTTTATTGTATTTTTTAATATTTTCTGTAATTTTAAAGTTTTTTGATTTTGAACTTAGGAGCATATTTTGGTATTTTGCGTATTGGAAAGATAACTTGGTTCGTCATTTTCTAGATGTTATGCATATTGAAAGAAATATTTTCGACAATATAATGCATACAGTTATGGACACCGATCAGACCAAGGACAACGAAAAGGCAAGGCTTGATTTGAAATAGTCGTGTAGATGTACTGAGTTGAACCTACACCAAATTTCTGATGGCCAATTCATGAAGCCCAAGGCTTGCTACACCCTGAATAAGCAACAAGTTCAAAGTGTTCTTCATTGGCTGCAAGAACTGAAAATACCTGACGATTATGCATATAACTTTGCTCGATGTGTGAATATTGTACAAGGAAGTTGATTGGTATGAAGAGCCACAATTGTCATGTGTTTATGCAATGTATTCTCCCAATTGCATTTAGAGAACTACCAAAAAGCGTGTTGAAACCGATAAGCGAGCTAAGCCAGTTTTTCAAAGCCTTGTGCTCATCGACTGTTGACGCTGAAGACCTCTTAGTTAGTCATGGAGTAAAACAATCCCATTATCCTTTGTTCACTTGAGAGGGTGTTTCTCCTTTCTTCTTTTGATGTAATGGAGCATTTGCATGTACACTTAGCTTATGAAGGTTGAATGTGTGGTTTAGTTTAGTACAGATGGATGTATCCGATTGAAAGGTGCAAGGAAGTATTCAAAAGAACAGTGAAAAACAAGGCTCAAGTTGAGGGGTCGATATGCGAGGCATTCCTAACGAAGAAAACTTCTTATTTTTGTTCATATTACTTTAGTGCTAATGTTAATTGCAACAAAATCATAGTAGAACGTAACGATAATCGTGATGCAATGTCTAATCAGTCGAGTTTTCAATTAATTTTTTAAGTAAAAAAGAAAAATGTTAAATGTCAATTAATTTTCCTACACGGTTTGTAAAAGTACTTTTTAACAATTATTAAACGAAAAAGTTAGCATATAGAAAAATTAATCCGTGTGGGATACATGCTCATAAATTCAAATCAATTTCATGCATTATTACAAATAACATCTATTTCCTCATTGATAAATAAAACTAATTTCATGAATTATTAATTAATTAAATAATTAAAAACAATTAGAAATTAAAAAGAAAATGACACATAGTATTGATTAAATGAAGGTTAAACCAATTTTA
>QANU01014822.1:0-12049 GCA_003254905.1 Nissolia schottii
ATATCAATGCCATTTATGTTTTATTTTTACCATTAATAGTATTCCTTAACTCAATTAGAAGGCACATAAAATTGACCATAAAAGGAATTGGCTAATGGTCTTGACGCATTGAAAGTACATTGGGGAAAACATTAAAAGTAAAAACAAATAGCAAACTTTTGCCTTCTCTTGCAATTACAAGCAAACAATAATTCCTGTGTGTTTTTTTCACATTAAGCAATGCCTCAATTTTATTCCACTGAAAAAGTATCACCATTACAGAAATCCACAAGCTACGGGGACAAAATGAACCTATGTTATTTCTATATGTTACATACTTTTATGCATATGTATCCACTCTTGACCTTCCTTGAAGAGTTTTCCTTACAACTATTCTCTTTTCTTTTCAGGCCTCCACAGATCAAAGTGTTTTAGACTTGGAAATAGCTTTCAAATTAGGATGGTGTGCTTTCTCAGTAATACAAATTCTTGGCACCATTGCAGTGATGTCTCAGGTGGCATGGCAAGTATTTGTCATTTTCATTCCAGTAACTGCAGTCTGCATATGGTATCAAGTATGTGATCCTTTCTCCTTCTTGATCTATCTATATGACAAGACATAAATAAAATAAGTGAAACTCATTACTAGCTTCAAAATTTATACAACACATTACATGATTTCTCAAGCTTATCTTATAAACAAGGATAGTCATGTCAGCAATGTCGAAAAGTTAAAACAGACATTGGATGTTGCAATCTATGTGAAGAACATATTCAAATTTTAAACCTAACATTTAAAGCAGAATATGGAAGAATCCATCTTAAACCTATTGAATGTAGTGAAGTGATTTGTGGTGAATTGCTTGAGGATTAGAGTCTCCTCAGCCTCTAAATATATATTAACAATGACATGATTACAATAAATTTAAAAACAGAATCTATCTAATTGATACATACCAATATTTACATGATCCTAATAAATCAGAACATAATCACAAAAGAATCTCAAGATTCTCAACACTGACCCTCATATGCACCAAACTTGCCACAAATATAATCACTCGGAGGACCTCTAAGAGACTTTGTGAGAATATCTGCTAAGAGTTAATGAATTCAATGACAATCTCCTTGGATAGAACTTTCTCTTTGATGAAGTGACAATCAACAAACTTTTGTGTGTTTAGTTCTCTCGTGATACACTGGATTGGAAGCAATATGAACAACAATAGCGGATTTGTCTGGGAATCCGTTAATTTCATAACATGTCTCTCGGGTGTGACCCAATCACTCGCAGTAGGTGGAGGGATTCTCATAAGGCGAGTGATAAGATCCTCCATGGTGGGAACAATGTGACCCATTAGAATCTAATCTCGAACATGCTCCAAGTTTGGGTGCATTGCTCGTAGAACTAACTAACACCATATACAAGTTATCAAGCTTCGTTTGCAATGCCTCGTGAGAATCAACCTGTAAGAACATTTTTAAACTCTTCTGCCGCTGCTTGAGCCCGAGTAACAAACGTTGCCGTATCGTGATCTTCGAACCAAATGAAAGGGGCTTCACCCTCTGCAATTTCTGACATCATGAACCCAACATAAAATAAACGCACAAACAGTAGCAGGTACAGAAGCGCAGAGAAAGAGGTGGAGCCGTGTGACCGAAAACGAGTGTCCCAACTGGATCACCGACCCCCAAAACAGACCCAGGAGCCGCTGACGAGTAAGACGGTGTCGGCGGTGACGGAAACGGAGGCTGTTGCGGAGGCACGTGGCTCACACGCGCTTACGGTGGCCGTGGACAAAAACGCTCGTGACGGCGCGTCGAGGAGGCTCCGGTGGTGGCACTTCTGAAACGGATCTGGTGCTTACTTTCGTGGTAGCTATGGGTTGCCTCTGAATATATATTAAGATTTAGGATTTAGGGTTTAGGGTTTAGAGGAGATGGAGACGGGGACGGAATCACAATTGAATCTCAAGAAAAGCAATCCATTAGGCAGAGAAGATTCAGTTCTAATCATGAGTGTCAACCCTTTAATTTCATATTTGATGTCCTAAGTGAAGTTAAATCATGTTTATTTCAGCGATATTATACGCCAACAGCAAGAGAACTGGCTCGATTAGCACAAATACAAATTGCTCCGATTCTCCACCATTTTTCAGAATCTTTAGCCGGAGCAGCGTCGATACGAGCCTTCGACCAAGAACAACGCTTCACACGCGCAAATCTTGGTCTTGTGGATGGCCACTCAAGGCCGTGGTTTCATAACGTGTCTGCCATGGAATGGCTCTCTTTCAGATTGAACATGCTCTCCAATTTCGTCTTCGCATTCTCGCTGGTTTTGCTGGTGAGCCTCCCCGAAGGAATGATCAATCCAAGTAAGTACAAGTCTTCATTCGCAAAGCAAATCATCCATCCATGTTTTGTTTAGTGTTACAAAGTGATTTTCAGATGATGCACATGTCTCACGCCTTTTTCTGCTTTGGATGGGTTACAGGCATTGCAGGATTGGCAGTGACGTATGGGATCAATCTGAATGTCTTGCAAGCTTCAGTTATATGGAACATATGCAATGCTGAAAACAAGATGATATCAGTTGAAAGAATTCTTCAGTACAGAAGCATAGTTAGTGAAGCACCTCTTGTGATTCAAGACTCCAGGCCACCAAGCAACTGGCCAGACACCGGAACGATATCTTTCACCAATTTGCAGGTCAGTCATGGAAAGAATTTAGACCACGAAAACATACATACATATAATATCTTATTTCTTTCAATTTCCATTGAATTTTTTTTCTTCCTTACATTTCTCTGGCTTTGCAATAAAAATGTCTGGTGGCAGATCCGCTATGCCGAACATCTCCCGTCAGTTTTGAAAAACATCACTTGCACATTTCCTGGAAGGAAGAAAGTGGGCGTTGTAGGGCGGACCGGGAGCGGGAAATCGACCCTTATACAGGCCATTTTCAGGATGGTTGAGCCCAAAGAAGGAAGCATTATAATTGACAATGTGGACATATGCAAAATAGGTCTCCATGACTTAAGGTCAAGGCTTAGCATCATCCCACAAGACCCTGCCATGTTTGAAGGCACAGTTAGAGGAAACCTAGATCCCCTGGAACAATACTCTGATATTGAAGTGTGGGAGGTAAATATTTCAAATTAATAGTTAAATCTAACACATGAAAATGGAAGTTACTGTATCTTCTATATCATTATGAAAACAGTTGAAAGTATCTACTCATTCAATTATCTCTCTAGAGTTAAAAGGATTATTATCGTGAGCCACATGAATTTTTTTTCATTTTCAGGCTCTAGATAAATGTCAACTTGGTCATCTGGTGAGGGAAAAGGAAGAGAAGTTGGACACCCAAGGTTGAATTCATCAACTTCGTACTTGCATAGTTTTGATTATGATTTTTGGTAACTATCATCACTAAAATGAAATTGAAATGCATTTTTCAGTGGTTGAAAATGGTGATAACTGGAGTGTGGGCCAAAGGCAACTATTTTGCCTTGGAAGAGCGCTTCTGAAGAGAAGCAGCATATTAGTACTTGACGAAGCAACAGCCTCTGTGGACTCTGCAACAGATGGCGTGATACAGAAGATCATCAGCCAAGAGTTCAAAGATCGGACCGTCGTCACAATAGCTCATCGAATCCACACAGTTATTGATAGCGATTTGGTTTTGGTGCTCAGTGATGGTATGCATATATACATGAGATGTCAAACATAAAACAATTCAATTGCCTCTACCCACCAACTTAAGCTCTTGGAAAAGATGGTTCTTGAGATAGAATTAGACTCTCTACGACCAAGTGGTCTAGGGTTTAAGTCCTATCTCTCCCATTTTCTAACAAATATGCCAAGTTTCAGCACAAGGTAAAAAAAAGTCAACTTGTGCAATGTCCACACTTCACGCCCAATGGGCATCATGCGTGAGGGGATCTATTAAATATAAAACCATTTAATTGTCTCTACCCATCAGCTTAGGCTTTCAGGAAAAATTGTTCTTGAGATAAGACATTAATAAACACTCCATAGCCATTGTACATACACAGACACAACACACGCGCACCTGCACACACCCACACCCGCCCCACACATGTACATTTTCAGAAGTTGTCTCAGGATGTTTTTTATCATAGGCTGTTTAGAACACAAAATAAGCTAATCCAAACGTACTCTTATGGTAAAACTGCCAAGAAAGATTCTTATATACTTAAGCTGATGTGTTACAGGGAGAATTGCGGAGTATGATGAGCCATCAAAGTTACTTGAAAGAGAAGATTCCTTCTTCTATAAACTCATAAGGGAGTATTCTAGGAGATCACATAGCTTCAACAGCTTGGCAACTCAACATGTGCAAAGCAGCGAATTATAATTCTAAAGGCTTCATTGGATCATCTTCTTGGGCCATAAAAGCTCCAAACTATTCACACACCACAGCTTCAAATAAACCACCAGTGATGCACATAAAGGCAGGTAGTAATGCTGTGGGACTTCTCCAGTGAAAAGGGAAATGCTCTTTACTTGATACATGATATGAGAAATAGGATTCAGTTGAGCATGAAAAGTGAATTGGGATGCTACAAATCCAGAACATGAGATTGCAAAAGAGGGGGGTATTTAATCGAGGTGTAAGCTATAGTGTGGCTATTAAGCTGTGATGAGAAATTCTCTAGAGTTTGCTAAGAACTTCAATTAGCCTCATTATACGAGGAAATTAAAAAATTAATCAGTTTGGGTTGGGAATTTGGATTAGATAAATTTTGTTTAAAATGAGCAATTAATTCTCTAATTTGAAGCATGGTATCAGCTAACAATTGCACAACGAGGAAAGAGCAACTTACTATTTTGAACCCATTCATTTGCTCCTTGGAAATGGATGAAATGGAAAAAGCTTGATAGATTAATTGAGCAACAATGCTTATATACAAGAGCTTACAGTAAAAGAGAATGCTTATAGATTAATTGAGGCCAATCATCTCCCGCGCCCTCCTAACTGCCCACAGCATCGCGCCCAAGAGAATGCCACTAGACCACTATTAGCTTGTTTGGATTTTACCCGTTTAGTTTGGCTTATAATAAAAATGCCTTTTTTTATCATAAAATTAATTTTTTTATAAAAGTATTTTGTTTATTATAAAAAAAAGTACTTTATTTTTTTGAAAAAAATAGACAATCTAAACGAACTCTATATAAATGGAAGAACTATTGACCTAGCATGGGTATAGTCTCGAGTGATATCTAGTATTGCGGTGGCTTGCCTTAGCTCGGCAGGTTTGTTTTTAGTGAGGTTTTTTTAACTTTGCGGGGTATTGTTTATCTCAATGACTTAAGAATTAATATAATGATAATTCTCCTTTTTATGAAGAATAAAATTGGATGACTTGACATATAGGAAAAAAAAATTTATTGGAAGAAGCAACCGATATGACGTTTTTGTTAAAAACTCGTTACAATTAATTTTAATTGGGTTATATTTTGATTTTTTTTTTAATTCTTACCTTTTTTTTATTCTTGGGGGGAGAGATGACAATGAGTATTTGTAGATCCAAATACAAGTCCCTATTACCCATACTCATTTAACATTTTGCTAATCATACCCACATCCGTACCCATCATGTGTATCCATTACTCTTATCCGTGAGAATTTGAATCCCCACACATATCCATAGGTATTTACCAATTTTTTTATAAAAAAAAAATCATTACTATCAATTATAATATAGTACGATACTACTAATTTATTAATTACACCTCAACAATTTAAATTAATTAAATATATAATAAAAATTCAATAATATTTTTTCATTATTTTCTTTTATATATTTTGAAGTGAGGAAAGAAGATAATTTTATATCTGTATTGATCAGAGATATTTAAGTAATTTTATATATTAACAAGTATATAATAAATATCCATGGGTCGAATATCTCAACTCTATCTCATTCCTATTACCAAACAGGTATGCATACCCATGTACGAAAATAGTCCCTTTACCCATACCCATCACAGATAATATCTAAGGATACCCATGTTTGCGATTTTTTTTTTTCACCCCAATTCTTGGGTCATAATTTGATTGTTCTTAGGAAATTCATTTTCATTTTATTTGAGAAATTTATCTATAATGATAATTTTATCACTTTATTCAAATAAATTATTTTAAATTGAAGAAAATTTAATTGATACATTTAAATTCTTTTGTATTTCAAATTCTCTAAAATTTTGAAATAGTCCTAGAAGTGAATGCAAATGAATCCTCTCAATTTAATGATTTCTCACCATCAATTAAAGTGGTAGGATCCACCGCATGACATAAACAAAAAAAAAATAAATGATTAAGATATCACATGTAATAACAATCGACAATAAATTCAATTGAGATGATTTATTCTTGTAAATATAAGTTGGGTTAATACCTCTATTTGGTCCTTAGACTTTACACATATACCCTAGCTAGTTCCTCAAAAAAGTGAGGTTAGTTCCTAGACTTTACAAACGTTGGACTCATTAGTCCCCACCCCATGTCCCAAGAGGAAATAGTTAACTTGTTGACGAGATTACTTAAGATAATACTAGAATTTTCAAGGACTATTTAGGACAATGAGTCCAATGCTTGCAAAGTGTAGGGGCTAACTATTATTTTTTCAAGTTAAGGGACCAACTAGGACAAGGGTGTATTTAATCATGTAGGTTTTAACAGAACAGCATATAAAACAAGTGATGCATGTGTAATTTCCTAAATAACAAGGAATGTAGGCGCCAAGTTGAAGGAATTCAACATTAATTGAGCATGTTTAATTTCAATAAAATGCTTCTCGTGAATAGTAACAAAAGGACAAAATTATATGACTAGGAATAATATGACCACACAATTCATTACTTACTGTTCTATTGTTAAAATTCACCATTTTGACTACATAAATCAGTAGTCAAGAAGCACAAGGGAAAACAGAAGACATCCACCATTTCCATTGTGGAGTTCAAATATGCCTGTAATATGTTTTGTACTTACAAAAATAACTCCAGAATCGTGTCTCTATAAGGTATTCTAAAACAAAAGCTTTTGCCAAAAATCCACTTTACAATTCTGCCGCTGGTTACCGCAGGGTCATTAGCTGGAAGGAACATACACCATTGATACAAATTGTTCAATCAATGCCCAAACTGGAAAATGGTTCAATTCCACCCTGATAAAAAAATTTAAACAAAGAAAGAAAGAAACAGTTGCAAGATAAATCTACTTTTGTTACTACTACCTCATACAGAAAAAAAAACCCAAAAAATAAAAAATCATTCTTAGATAAAAACGAAAAATAATAATAATAATAATAATAATAAAGGGAAAAAAAAACAAACGGCAAACATACTGCTGTATAAAAAGAAGTCAAATTTAACCACAAGAAAAACTAGTGTCAACACAATATATTTATGAATTGGAAGAGATTCCCTATTTCCATTTATTTAATCTGAAAATATAAATGTACAAACGTATGCAAGAGATTCCCTATTCCTACAATAAGAGATCCAACCAAACTTTACAGAAATATGCTACTCACTGAGCAATCATCATGAACACGCCATACAGTCTCGCCCAGAAGGTTTGCCACTGATAGGACAGTAAGTTGGGGAAAATAATTCTGTTCTGCCACTGGGATTGTATTTGTTATGATAACTTCTTGAAACAAGCCGCTTGACAACCTTTCTATAGCAGGAGGACTGCAAAGGCAAAAATGATAAGTGAGTGACCATATATCGATTCAATGTCACAGAAAAAAACTTTACAAACTCAGGTGATAGAGGTCAGAAAGGGAAAGGTGAGGTTTTTGTATCATGACAGGTGCAAAGCCAAACAGGTTGAATGCCATTCAAATGGAATAATATTAGAATAACAGGATCATAAAAAATACGACCCAGATATTCCAACACTCCCCCTCAAGCTGGGTGGTAGATACCTATCATTCCCAGGTTGGATCTGAGTTTCAAAAGTGGGCTTGGAGAGTCCTTTAGTCATGATGCCTGCGGTTTGGTTAGCTAAGGGTATGTATTCTTAACATACAGTCCCGTTGTCTATCTTCTCTTTGATGACATGGCAATCAATTTCCACAGGTTTAATCCTGTCATGATGAACTGGACTCTTACCAATACTTAGGGGTGCTTTGTTATCACATCCAACCCTCATAGGGTCATCCAAGATGAATCCCAATTCTGCGAGCATTCTTTGGAGCCATATCCCTTCACAGATTCCATGGGATACGGCACTAAATTCAGCTTCAGCACTGCTTCTAGCAACGACAGCTTGTTTCTTACTTCTCCATGTGACCAAGTTTCCCCATATGAATAAGCAATAGCCAGTTGTGGATTTTCTGTCGGTAATTGAACCAGCCCAATCAGCAACAATAAACACTTCAATATTCCTGGTTTGGTTCCTCCCAAAGTATAGTCCCTTGCCTGGGGATCCGTTCAAGTATTGAAGGATTCGATTTACAGCTTTCATGTGGTTCTCAGTGGGGTTATTCATGAAGCACGTAACCATACTTACAGCAAAGCCAATGTTGGGCCTGGTGTGCATAAGGTAGATTATCTTTCCCACGAGTCTTTGATATCTGTTTTCATCGGATGTGGGGTTATCCTTCTCTTCTACAATGTTCCTTGCATGCCTGTTTCTTTCAGGAGATCCAGTGTATACTTCCTTTGGGATCCTGAGATTTCATTTCTTGATTGGGCAACTTCCATCCCTAGGTAGTATTGCAGCTTCCCGAGATCCTTGACTTCAAATTCCTTGGCTAGGAGTCCCTAGGCGAGAAAGCACTCCTCTCAAGAATTGTCATTCTTCTATTTTGTTATTTTCAATTAATCTATAAGGCTAGACCTAACTGGGTTCTATCTTAAACAATTTCCTCTTTAAATTTTGTCCTATTTCATGAGTTTGGTACCAGTTGTTACACAGTTTCTACCATTATCAAGGAAAATCAAAAGGCAAGAGGCTGGAAAAAGGGTTACTGGATTTCCAAGCCAACTCCACTCTAAATTTCAAAACAAAACTCAGGCCCAGTATTCACAACTACAGAAATACTAGCTTTGCGGCCACTTCCAATTTCACAATAGATAACAACAGTCTCATCAGAGGCACATAGAATATGTAGTAAAAAATCCAATCATTAAGTAACACTTCTAGGCTTCCAAAGTCAAATGGAATGCATACAAGGCGCAAATTGTATGTCAAAGGAAGGTGCCCAGAAGCAACAGGAAACAAAAGAACTGGTAGAAAAGTATTGTTTATTCTTTTTACTTTTCAGTCAAAAGAGATTGTGTCAACTGATTTATTTTCCCTTATATATGCCAAAATAATGATCAGAGAACTCAATGGAAACTTTAAGGAGAACAATCTGATGATAATTGGCTCCACAATTGACATGATTACATAACATAAAGGCCATCATACCTAAAAACAGCATGTGTACTGCAGGCATAGACTTCTCTTGCCCCTTCTTGATGCAATAGAGCTGCACCTTTAGCAATAGTTCCTAACAGAAATTCAAAATTTATTTAGAAGAAAATTGATAAGTCTTCGCTAGTCATTCCAAGTTCAACCTCTGGCAAGAGAAAGAATTGACAATACATCTCTAAAGTTGAATGCCATACTTCACATAAAGCATGCTAAGTAATTAGCCAAGCATGAATAAACTCATTATTTAAATTCCCTTCAGTTACAAGTTTATTTATGGATAAGGATTCAAATAATTTCCAGCTTAGCGTGCAAAACAGATAGATAGGAAATATAAGAACATTATTGGTTTGTTTCCATTCCTTGTTTTCAATTTTAATAACAAAAACTACACCTTGTTTTCAATCTGTCTACCGTGTTCAAGATTATTGAAGAAAACAGTTAAAGAAATAAAAATAGAAAACAGGAAAATCTTGGGTCTGTTTGGAAGAACAGTAAGATCATGGATGTCACCCAGAAAGAACTAGAGCTTCCCATTACATGAGATCACCAAGTAGAAGCATGAATCTGGCTCTGCCCAGTTCTGAATGAACCCTGCACCAGTGAAGTGCCAGTAGAGCTTGACCATGAGGGAATGATGGTGGTAGAAATCATATCCTCTGAGGAGTTTGAAGGAGATGGGGCCAGGTGAAGAGGACGAGGGGTAGGTGAGAGGCAGGCCAAAACAAAAAAAACAAAATTGTTCATAGTGACAATTGAATAGTGTTCCAAATCAATATGACAACATATTTACTTAAGATCCACTGTGTTTTTAATCTTGTTCAGAATATATATATATATATATTAAAGGTATGTTTGTTTTTTGTTTTTAATTTGTTTCTTATTTTTCAAGATTTTGTGAAGAAAATAGTGAAAACAGGAAATGAAAATAGGACACAAGATTTCCTTGTTTTCACCATTTCCTTCACAAAAACCTGACAAATAGAAACATTGAAAACAGAAAACGAAAATAGGAAACAGAAACAAACACTAAACAGACCCTATTGTTTTCATTTTTTTAAAAATATAAAATATGTTTTTCTAGTTTTAAAATCTATCAAAACAGGTTTTTTAATATTTTCAAAAACTGAAAAATGTTTTTGAAAACAACTACCAAATAGGCCCCTTGATTTCATTGTTTCCTTCCTAAAATCCTGAAAACAGGAAACAGATTGAAGACAAGGTGGTATTTTCTTAACTAAAACTGGAAAACAGGAAACGAAAACATAATCCAGACAAATCTTGTTATGTGAAGCATATATATTTGAATAGAAGTGAATGTAAGATAAAGAAAAAGAGACCTACATCTTTACTTCTTCTCAAACCTAAAATTACCTCTTTGCTAAAGCTAAAATAAAGATTCTTTTTAACCTAGAATGCTCGTTTGTTAGATTCTCCACACCACAATTTATCACTTTAGGTATGACCTAGCATAAACTTCTCTGTACTATTATCGAAGACAAAAGTAAGAAAACCAAACACTTCCATCTGATTCTGAAGGAATGTAAGGTGAAGGGATAAAGAAAACAAGCAAGTGCATCAATTTTGAGGCAATAATCTAAATTATTATAGGATAACATTATTTCACTCGCAAAACAGGAGTTTTACACACTCACCAGCGGTATCAATCATGTCATCTACCATAACTGCTACCTTTCCCTTTACATCACCTATTAAATTCATCACCTGCAAATGAGATTTACCCAATCAAAAAGCCTAAAAGGTGCTTCGGCTTAGCAATATAAATTACATTTTAAACTTCAACACATGCAAAATTACTACATTGGTTTTAACTCATGCAATAAACCACATGAAACTACATGGACTGAATTGCCATATATCAAAGATATGGATGTGATATAGAGTAGAAACACTATTCGAAACTATGTGCTTAAGCTATAGTGTAGAGACACATGAATAGCTTTAAATTTTAACAAGAAAAAACAACCATATTATTAATAAAAAATTACATCTTGTCTAGATTTCTGGATTCTCTTTCTCTCTTTCAGAAGTCATACCTTGAGTCACTAAGTTGGAACTGAAAGGTTTTCACTGAACATCTAAAATCAAACATAAGAAGAGTACAAGAATCCACCTCAGCAACATTATGCCCATGGCGCCTTTTATCAACAATAGCTAAAGGAGCATCAGATAATTTTTTGGCAAAAGCACGTGCTCTAGCAACACCACCAACATCTGGCGACACAACTACCAAATCATCTGAACAGATAGTCTTGCTGGCAAGGTAATCCAGTATAACAGGCTGGTAGTGGCACAAAAGAAGATATGATTAATCAAGGAACCACATTATATTGACCGTTTCAAGGTAAAAACTGCTCGGTAGTTCATAAATATTAAAATTCAATTGCAAACTGAAAATATCATTAGCATATGCCATGTACTGTTACAAAAAATGACAAGTAAAAATATGTCACTATATCATATATCCTTTCCTAGAACAGTCTCACATTGATAGGAATACTGGAGATCTTCCAATAACGTCAGTTTTGCCAATCCTAAGTACTAATGAATCCATCATCTCAAGAACCATCCGAGCATAGAGTAGGCCTAAATGAA
>QANU01014851.1:1577-15168 GCA_003254905.1 Nissolia schottii
TATATATAAATTTAATTTGAGCAATGTAAAGTGCAAACAATAGGCTTTCTACGAAATTGGCACAGTTGTGACAAAACCTAAGTTGTGTCAAGATTAGAGGAAGTGCTATTTGGCTTTCATCAAATTTGGCGCCATTGCCGGGGAGTTGCGTCAAAATTACATAGCTTGAGTTTTGTTTGATTAAACAATTGTGAATATTTGTAAAATATTGTATAGTTCTTATTTAGTTATTTACGAACTTTCTTTATTTTGAGAACTCTTATTCTAATCTTATTTGGCTAGTGTGAATTTTTCTTAGCAATTGCGAGGTAAGACTTCAAAAGATCAATTGTTGTTTGACCCTGAGATTGAAGCTACTTCAAGGAAGAACAGTAAAAAAAAAGAAAAAGCAACTAGCCAAACAAAGAGCGGAGCAAGAAGCAACTTCATCATAAACTTCTTCAACCAACCAAGAAGAAACCATGGTTGAAACCACTGGAGCTAGTGATACTAGAGCTGGCAACGCAACAGGAGCCAGTGACAATAGGGGTTTTGTTAACTTTACCCCTAGAAACATTATTCTGATGAGCAGAACTACTGGAGCTCAAAGACAACCTCAGATGCAACCTGGTTTGGTGCAATTGTTATATGCTAACCCTTTTGCAGGTTTGGATCATGAGGATCCGTATGCTCATTTGACCAAGTTCTATGAACTCTGTGGGACCGCGGGAATGTCCGAGGCCAATGAAGAATCAATCTTTTTAAGGATGTTTCCCCTGACCTTGATCGGAAAAGCCAAGGAGTGGTTGCTTGATCAACCACAACATATCTTGTCAAATTGGGATCAACTGGAGGAAAAGTTTTGTGCAAGGTACTTTTCCCAGTCTAAATTTATGGATTTAAAAACTGTAATTTCTACTTTTGTGCAGGCACCCGGAGAGAGTCTCTGTGAGGCTTGGAAGAGATACAAATCCATGCTGAGAAAGTGCCCTGACCATGGATTCGATGCACGCACACAAATCCATATCTTTCGCAACGGACTCCAACAACAGCACAAACTCATGCTTGATGCTGCAGCCGGTGGACAGATAATGTCCAAAACTCCTGAAGAAGCTATCTCCATTATTGATTCCATGGCCTTAACAGATCAACAAGGCCAATTCCACAGAGGTCCTAGGAGAGGAGGAGTACTTGAGATGGGAACCAACGATGTCATCCTTGCCCAACACAAGCAACTCCAACAACAAATGGACGAGGTGAAGAAGGCCCTAAGCGAGTTGCCAAAGCAAATTAGGGAGGCTCGTGATGCGAAAAGGCAACAAGTATTTCAATGTGAAATTTGTAATGGTGATCACCCGTCTGTTAACTGTCATTTCAGGGAAGAGGAGGTTCACTTCCTTGACAACCAGCAAAGGCCACCCTATCAAAACAATTTCCAAAGGGGGCCAAATCAAAATTTCAATCAGCCATGGAGGCAAGAGGCATGACCTTCATTTAACAAAGCTCTGCCACAGCCGTACCAACCACCCCGCCCGTATCAGAATCAGCCTCCCGTGTATCCAAGTTCCAAAATAGAGGAAACGTTCAATCAATTTATGCAACAATCAATGATTAATCAAAAGAACAACGAAGCCTCTATTAGGAATTTGGAAATACAACTGGGACAATTGGCTACTGATATGGCGGAGTTGAAGAAAAGAAGATTTACGGCCAACCCGGAACTAAACCCCAAGAACTCTTGCCATGAGAGGAGGACTAATGATGAGGAGGAGAGCTAGAAAGAAAAAGGCGTCGGGCTAACGACGTTAAACAAAGCGCTGCCTGGGAGGCAACCTAGTGTTTTGTAAGTTTTATTATTTTAGTAGTTTAGTAATCTTTAAAGGTTAATTAATTTAAGGTGTTAAGAACATTTTTTATGAAATATGGTGAAAAAAGAAGTAAAGGGTATCGAAATTATGTGATTGGATTTAAATTCTTAAGTGCTAATTTTTTCAATTAAGCTTACTTGAAGCACTTGGAATTTAAACCTAATAACTAATTTTGAACCTTTACAAATTGTCTGAAAAAAGGTGCATATGATTAAAAACGAGATTCTTAGCTGATTAAAGATGGAAAATTTTAAGAAAAGCATCTTTCTAAAAGCATCTTATGATCAAAGATGTTTTATCCATGAAGCATTGTGGGAAATTTGATGAAAGCCTTTTTAACCACTTTCTAGGATCTTGCCACAGCTTAGGTTTTGTCACAACTGTGCCAAGCTTGTAGAAAGCTTATCTGCGCTTTTGTCGTTCAAATTAAAATATATACCTACTTTACGGCTTTCAGATTCCAAAGGAATCCAATTACAGTATAGTCGGGTATAGTCGAATCCATAGAGAGTTGCAAAAATACCGTTCTTGAGTTCGTTTAATTAAACAATGGAGTGAAAGATTTGATAATTGATTTAATAATTAAGTAAATAAACGACATAAAAGTAAATAGGAAACAAATTAGAGGTAGTTCCGGAGCTTGTTGGGAATTTTAATCACATCATAGTTTCATGCATCCAGTTACTTATTACATAGAACTATCAATTGATTGCCCGCCACCAGTTCTTAACTTGTCATCACTTTCGCGCATGACAAGATCACAGGTTTCCTTTGTTAAACTATCACTTTCGCACCCGAGCTTAACAAAGTANATAATGATGTTGATCTTAACTTGGTTATGATTTAATTAGTATAACTATCGTTCATACAACTAAATCCCAAATTAAGAATCAAAACATTAAACAAAGACTAGCATTAAGTTCAAAACCATTCAAGCAAATCATAAGAGAAAGATAGATTCATATATAATAGTTACATGGATACAAGTAAACTACAATCATGACCAAAATCCCAACAAAAAGAGGATTAGGAATCCATCTTACAAGAGAATCTCGGAGGCAAGGTTTAGGCACTTACCATGACACGTGCTCACGCTATCATGGCCATGGCTTCGCCAAGCTTCCTCGATCTCCCGGATCCTTCACAAGCCTCGTCTTTGTTCCTAATCTAACCTAAACTAAACTAAGCTTTAAGTACAACAAAATGTGTAAAGAATGGTGTTTGGAGGGGGAAGAAGAGGATTATGGAAGATGGTTTCGGAGTGGTCTCGGCCTCCCTATTTATAGGCAAAATTTGGGGTCCATTGCTCAGCGGTTTTGGTACCATCGCTGAGCGATAAGCTTTGAATCGCTGGGCGGCGGCGCGCTATCGCTGAGCGATTGTACTTTTACGCGTCTTCATTAAATGCTCGGCAGCTTTTTCAGGGCGGCGCTGACGTGGAATGGTGGCGCCAGGCTGGATCCAGCTGGCTCAATGATTGCGCCGGTGCAAGTTGCTTGCCGACATAAGTTCGCTGAGCGATATTGTTCCAAGCGCTGAGTGGTCCTCGTATTGCGCTGAGCGATGCTTTTGCCAGAATCTTCTCTTTTAAGCTCTTTTTCAATTCTGCCCTTTTCTTCCATTCTTTATGGGATTATTCTTCATAAATTATGCTTGCATCCATCTACCAAAATATTTTAGAAAACCTACAAAATATGGGGAATTCATTAGATAATACGTTAAAAGTTTGTAGATAAGTGTCTTTTTGATATGTCAATTTTGTGTAAATTGGGCACTTATCATGGCTTTTTTCAACTCGTCCATCTGTTGTTGGAGTTGCTTGTGTTGGGCAAGGATGGCATCGTTAGGTCCCAGCTCAAGCATTCCTCCTCTCCTAGGACCTCTGTTATACTGGCCTTGTTGATCCGTCAAGGCCATGGAATCAATAATGGAGATGGCCTCCTCCGGCGTCTTGGACATGATTTGTCCACCGGCGGCAGCATCCAGCATTAGTTTGTGCTGTTGTTGAAGTCCGTTGCGGAAGATGTGGATTTGTGTGCGTGCATCGAACCCATGGTTTGGACACTTTCTCAACATGGATTTGTAGTGTTCCCAGGCTTCACAGAGACTTTCTCCAGGAGCCTGCACAAATGTAGCAATTGCAGTCTTTAAATCCATAAATTTAGATTGAGAAAAGTACCTGGCACAAAACTTTTCCTCCAACTGATCCCAATTTGACAAGACGTTTTGTGGTTGATCTAGCAACCACTCCTTAGCTTTTCTGACCAATGTCAGGGGAAACATCCTTAAAAAGATAGATTCTTCATCGGCCTCGGACATTCCCGCAGTCCCACAGAGTTCATAGAATTTTGTTAAATCAGCATACGGATCCTCATGATCTAAACCTGCAAAGGGATTAGCATATAACAATTGATCCAAACCAGGTTGCATCTAAGGTTGTCTTTGTGTTCCAGTGGTTCTGCTCATTCTTATAATGTTTCTAGGGGTAAAGTTTACAAAACCCCTATTGTCACTGGCTCCAGTTGTGTTGCCAGTTCCAGAATTACCACCAGCTCCAGTTGTTTCGGCCATGGTTTCTTCTTGGTTGGTTGAAGAAGTTGATGATGATGCTGTCTCTTGCTCCGCTCTTTGTTTGGCTAGTTTCTTTTTCTTCTTACTGTTTAGCTTTCTTGAAGTAGCTTCAATCTCCGGATCAAACTGCAATTGTTCTTTAGAAGCCTTACCTTGCAAGAGCTAAAGAAATGTACACTCGCCAAATAAGATTAGAACAAGATAGTTTACAACATAAAGAAAATAACAAAATAAGAACTATACAATATTTTACAGATATTCACAATTGTTTAACTAAACAAAACTCAAGCTATGTAATTTGACGCAACTCCCCAGCAACGGCGCCAAATTTGATGAAAGCCTTTTTAACCACTTTCTAGGATCTTGCCACAGCTTAGGTTTTGTCACAACTGTGCCAAGCTTGTAGAAAGCTTATCTGCGCTTTTGTCGTTCAAATTAAAATATATACCTACTTTACAGCTTTCAGATTCCAAAGGAATCCAATTGCAGTATAGTCGGGTATAGTCGAATCCACAGAGAGTTGCAAAAATACCGTTCTTGAGTTCGTTTAATTAAACAATGGAGTGAAGGATTTGATAAATTGATAGTTAAATAAATAAGTAAATAAACGACATAAAAGTAAATAGGAAACAAATCAGAGGTAGTTCCGGAGCTTGTTGGGAATTTTAATCACATCATAGTTTCATGCATCCAGTTACTTATTACATAGAACTATCAATTGATTGCCCGCCACCAGTTCTTAACTTGTCATCACTTTCGCGCATGACAAGATCACAGGTTTCCCTTGTTAAACTGTCACTTTCGCACACAAGCTTAACAAAGTACGCCAGCATTAATCCAGATGTTAAAACGGCTAACCTTTATTCCAGTTATGGCAACAAGATTAGATGAAATGGTTTAGTTCCGACTCTAATGATTGTAACTGTTCGTTCACAACGTTCAAGCCTAGAATCTAGTTAAGTATAATGATGTTGATCTTAACTTGGTTATGATTTAATTAGTATAACTATCATTCATACAACTAAATCCCAAATCAAGAATCAAAACATTAAACAAAGACTAGCATTAAGTTCAAGACCATTCAAGCAAATCATAAGAGAAAGATAGATTCATATATAATAGTTACATGGATACAAGTAAACTACAATCATGACCAAAATCCCAACAAAAAGAGGATTAGGAATCCATCTTACAAGAGAATCTCGGAGGCAAGGTTTAGGCACTTACCATGACACGTGCTCACGCTATCATGGCCATGGCTTCGTCAAGCTTCCTCGATCTCCCGGCTCCTTCACAAGCCTCGTCTTTGTTCCTAATCTAACCTAAACTAAACTAAGCTTTAAGTACAACAAAATGTGTAAAGAATGGTGTTTGGAGGGGGAAGAAGAGGATTATGGAAGATGGTTTCGGAGTGGTCTCAGCCTCCCTATTTATAGGCAAAATTTGGGGTCCATCGCTCAGCGGTTTTGGTACCATCGCTGATCGATAAGCTCTAATCGCTGGGCGGCGGCGCGCTATCGCTGAGCGATTATACTTTTACGCGTCTTTATTAAATGCTAGGCAGCTTTTTCAGGGCGGCGCTGATGTGGCATGGTGGCGCCAGGCTGGATCCAGCTGGCTCAATGATTGCGCCGGTGCAAGTTGCTTGCCGACATAAGTTCGCTGAGCGATAAACACATAACCGTTGAGCGATATTGTTCCAAGCGCTGAGCGGTCCTAGTATTACGCTGAGCGATGCTTTCGCCAGAATCTTCTCTTTTAAGCTCTTTTCCAATTCTGCCCTTTTCTTCCATTCTTTATGGGATTATTCTTCATAAATTATGCTTGCATCCATCTACCAAAATATTTTAGAAAACCTACAAAATATGGGGAATTCATTAGATAATACGTTAAAAGTTTGTAGATAAGTGTCTTTTTGATATGTCAATTTTGTGTAAATTGGGCACTTATCAAAATTCTGTCCACAATGGTGGGAAATTCTGACCACTTAAGCGGGAAATTCTATCCGCTAGTTGTAGGAAATTCTATCTGCGAAGGATTCAGAATTAAAACATTATCTCTTGACTTTGATCATATGATTCTCTAACACTTGCTATGTTAGTCCTTGGAAAGGAATTTCTAATTATTTTGCAGGCCACAAAGCAACGAGAAAGACTTTCCAAAGCATTATAAAGAGTGAGAATCAATTCCAGACAAACAAAGAAAAAGAGGATGAAGAGCATGATTCCTCAAGGAGGATGAGCCTCTATCTCCTCAACACATTGAAACAAGATGAAGTAGCCTACAAAATGAGGCTACTTCAAGAAATTCACCATGAACAGGGAGCACTTTAATTTCCTAGCACCTTACTTAATTAATTTCCTTTTAGTAGTTTAATATGTGCTTAAGACTTGTTTGTTTAAAAACAAAGTAGTAGTCTCTTTTACTTGGTTTGATGCATGAACAAACATATCATGAATTGAATTGTTTCAATATCTATACGAGACTTGTGAATACATTCATAGATACCATAAACATGTTCATATGCATTAATCTACTTGTTTGCATAAACATAACCTTGAGGATGTTTTTTAAATCAAGGAAATAAAACCCTAACCAAGTGAGAAGAGTGAGCCATACACTTAGTGAGAAGGAGAAAATCACCATTGTTTTGTACAATTGAATTTGTTTGAGTCTCTAGTTTTGATAATTGTATGGAAATACTAGGAAATGATCAAGGCATTCTGTTCATTAGATTTAAACCCACTTGGCCAAATAAGCCGACCTTTAATTAGGAATATCCTTTGCTACCCCGTTTGAGCCTTACATGAGAAAATTTTTGTTTCATAATCCCTAAGCCTTAAAAGAAAAACAATGCCTTTCCTTAATATCTGGAATTAAGAGAGCATTAAAATTGGATTATGTGCAAAGATCTAAGTCAGGGGGAGACAAAGATGGGTAAAAGTGGGAAGAAATAAAGAAGTCAAATCAAAAGAACAGAAGCAAGCAGAAAAAGAAGAAAAATCTTATTCCCAATCCAAAAACAAAAGAAGAAAAAGAAAAAGGGTTGAGGAAAAGAACAATGGAGAATAAAGGGGTGAAAACAATGTTGATTGAAAAAGAAAACAGGTGACAACAAGAAGATGGTTTTCAGATGCTCTCTTGATTCATATTTGCATACCCAGAAAAACCAAATTTCTTTGTAGCCTGGCCCCGTTACAACCCTATAAAGTCCTTCTGTGATCCTTGCATGACCATACTAATGAATTGAATGATGAGACAGGTAACAAATTTAAATTGCTGTGATTCAATGGTGATATTGAGCGAAAACACTCACCCCAAAGTCGGATCTAAATCCTTCGTCTAACCTTGTCGCCGTAACGGGATTAAAAGTTAGCCGCTTTAACATCTAGAATAATTCTGGCGTACTTTGTTAAGCTCGTATACAAAAGTGACAGTTTAACAAGGGAAACCTGTAATATTTTCATATGCGAAAGCAATGAAAAAGATAAGAACTGATGGCGGGCAATCAATGAAATAATAGTTCTATGTAACAAGTAACTGGATGCATGAAACTATGATGTGATTAAAATTCCCAACAAGCTCTGGAACTACCTCTGATTTGTTTCCTATTTACTTATTTAGTTTATTAAAACAAATTATCAAATCCTTCATTCCATTGTTTAATTAAACGAACTCAAGAATGGTAATTTTGCAACTCTCTGTGGATCGACTATACCCGACTATACTGCAATTGGATCCCTTGTGGATATGAAAGCCGTAAAGTAGGATATATATATAAATTTAATTTGAGCAACGTAAAGTGCAAACAATAGGCTTTCTACGAAATTGGCACAGTTGTGACAAAACCTAAGCTGTGTCAAGATTAGAGGAAGTGCTATTTGGCTTTCATCAAGGGATCAAGGTTGCGGATCAGCCATGACAACACCATGTGATTACAACGCTCCCAAAGAGGAAACAGAGGTGAGTTCATGGCCGGGGCAACAATGGAGTCGTTGTTGAAAGCCTTTTTGCAATAATTTCACACTCGACAATTTAATATACCCTTCTACAGCTTTCAGATTCACGAGGAATCCAATTGCAGTATAGACGGGTATAATCGTATCCACAGGGATTGTGTTTAAAACAAATATCTTGGAGTTGAACTATTTTAAGCTATGGAAAGTGATTTGATATTTCGATGAGTAAATAAATGATAAATAATTGCAAATAAAATAAAGAAAACAATAATGGGATAGAGTTTTAGGCAGGTAAAGAAAGATGTTGGGATTTTAGTGACAATATTTCTCAATGCAGCCGTATGACCTATGAGTCTTATTGATTTTATCGCCACCAGTTCTTAACTTAATCATCTTTCTCAAGCATGTTAAGTTTACAAGTTCCTTTATTAAGTTGTCAATGTCTTGCACAAACTCAACAAAGTATCTTGAAGTTAAAGCTGGTGTTAATGCAATTAGTTCTTGGTTTCCAGTTATGGCAGTTAAGAACTAAATGAACTGATCTAGGTCAAGCTCAAATAGTTATAACTCTCGTTCACAATATTCAAACATAGAATCAAGCTTATCAAAGCACTATTGTTCTTAACTTGGTTTGTAACTTAACTAGCATAACTCTCGTTCATGCAAGCAAGTCTCAAATCAAGAATCAAAATACTAACATGATAACATGATAAGTGCCCAATTTACACAATTTTCAATTCCTAAAATGGCACTTATTTGCATGTGTTTTAAAGAATTATCTAACTTAATTCCCCTATTTTGTAGGATTTATAAATATATTCTAAATATGGATATAAGCATATTAATCAAGGAAAATCCCACAAAGAATGGAGCAAAGAGCAAAGGAATGACAAAAGCAAGAAAAGTATGGGAGTCCGCTTTGTGCAGCAGTTAGTAAAAATGCGATAACTTGAGCTAAAGATATCGGATTGAGGTGGTTCAAATTGATAGTTAAATCTAAGAGAGAAATCTACAACTTTGTTGTTGACGTCAGGGCAAGAATCCCACTCAGCGAGCCGCTCAGCGCTCCGATAAGCACCAGCCGCCAAGAAAGACTTTAAAGGTCCAGCCGCCAAGAAAGACTTCAAAAGTCCAGAAGGCCAGCCGCCAAGAAAGACTTCAAAGGTTTCTAATATATTTTGAAGATGGATGCAAGTAGAATTTATGAAGAATAATCCCATGAAGAATGGAAGAAAAAGGCAAAATAGGAAAAAGAGCTTAAAGGAGCAATCAGGCGTGCAGACCGCTCAGCGGTGAACCAAGCATCGCCCAGCGCATAAGCACAATATCGGTCAGCGGATAAGAGATGCTCGCTTAGCGCCAAATGAAGAACCGCTCAGCGGTGGTACCTGTTCCGCTGAGCGAAGGTACGTCGGTAGCAACTTGCACCGGCACAATAAATGCGCCAGCTGGAGCGAGCCTGTCGCCACCCTGAAAAAGATGCCGAGCATTTAATGAAGATGCGTAAAAGTACGATCGCTCAGCGAAAGTGCGCCGCCGCTCAGCGATACAGCTCAAATCGGTCAGCGGATCCATCAAAATCGCTCAGCGATGGACCCAAAATCTGCCTATAAATAGAGGAGGCCGTGCCCATTCGAATTCATCCATCCAACATCTCCTCTTCCACCCCAAATTCCATTCTTTTACATTTTCCATTGTAGTTTTTAGTTTAGATTAGATTAGGAACAAAGACGAGGCTTGTGAAGGAGCCGGGAGATCGAGGAAGCTCGGCGAAGCCATGGCCATGATAGCGTGAGTACGTGTCATGGTAAGTGCCTAAACCTTGCCTCCGAGATACTCTTGTAAGATGGATTCCTAATCCTCTTTTTGTTGGGATTTTGGTCATTATTGTAGTTTGCTTGTATCCATGTAACTATTACATATGAATCTATCCTTTTCCTATGATTTGCTTGAATGGTTTTACACTTAATGCTAGTCTTGGTTTAATGTTTTGCTTCTTAACATGAGACTTAGTTGTATGAACGATAGTTATATTAATTAAGTTGTAACCAAGTTAAGATCAATCCGCTATGCTAAGCTAGATTCAAGACTTGAACATTGGAACGAACAGTTACAATTAGTAAAGTCAGATCTAAATCATTACATCTAACCTTGTTGCAAGACTAGAAGTTAGCCGCTTTAACATCTGAAATAATTCTGGCATACTTTGTTAAGCTCGTATACGAAAGTAACAGTTTAACAAAGGAAACCTGTGATCTTTTCATATGCGGAAGCAATGTAAAAGATAAGATCTGATGGCGGGCAATCAATGAAATAATAGTTCTATGTAATAAGTAACTGGATGCATGAAACTATGATGTGATTAAAATTCCCAACAAGCTCCGGAACTACCTCTGATTTGTTTCCTATTTACTTTTATGTCGTTTATTTACTTATTTATTTAACTATCAATTTATCAAATCCTTCACTCCATTGTTTAATTAAACGAACTCAAGAACGGTATTTTTGCAACTCTCTGTGGTTCGACTATACCCGACTATACTGCAATCGGATTCCTTTGGAATCTGAAAGCCGTAAAGTAGGATATATATATATATAATTTGAACGACAAAAGCGCAGATAAGCTTTCTACGAGCTTGGCATAGTTGTGACAAAACCTAAGCTGTGTCAAGATTTTAGAAGGTGGTTAGAAAGGCTTTCATCATAACACAAGCTAGCATTAAGTATAAGATCATTCATTAAAATCATAAGACCTCATAGAATCATAATCATAAGTTACAATGGATACATTAAGAAATGAAGCACATCAATCCCAACATGAAAGAAAGTTAGCTATCCATTGTCATGGATAGCTTACAGACTTACAGGGGTTTAGGGCAATGGTAGGTTGAGAAGAGTGGTGAAATGTCTCCACATGTCTACCACGGTTCGCAACCGTTGGCAATTTGGCAGCACTTCCTCTTAAAGAAAGCTTCTAAACCCTAACTTTCTTTCTAAACCTAACCTAAGTAATATATGGAAAGTGGAAAATGGAATTGGAATGGAGTGAATGAAGTGGGGGGTGGATGGATGCCTTGAATGCCTCAGCCTCCCTCTATTTATAGGCAAAAGTTGGGTGCCTTCGCTCAGTGATTTTGATAACATCGCTGAGCGGTTAGCTTGTTATCGCTGAGCGGCGGTGCACTTCCGCTGAGCGGTTGTACTTTTACGCGGAATAATAAATGCGCGGCAGCTTTTGCAGGGCGGCGCTGACGTGGTTCCAGCTGGCACAATAAATACGCTGCGTGCAAGTTGGTCCTCGACGTACTTTCGCTGAGCGGTAAAGGTTGTACCGCTGAGTGATGGTTCCGCAGAGCGCTGAGCGATAATCATCTTTCCGCGGAGCGAATCTTGCTTTTTGCGCTAAGCGAGTCTTGTTCTCCGCTGAGCGGTCTTCACGCGTGATTGCTCCTTTAAGCTCTTTTTCCTATTTTGCCTTTTTCTTCCATTCTTTAGGGATTATTCTTTAATTAAGCTGCTTGCGTCCATCTTCAAAATATATTTAAAACCTACAAAATATGGGAAATTCATTAGATAAATCTTTAAAACCTAAGTAATTAAATGCCTTTTTAAATGATCAAAATTGTATATTTTGGGCATTTAACAGTCGTCAACAAACTTAAGCTTGTTCTTGGAGAGCAAAGCCATGCAGAAACACGGGACCAACCGTAATAGTTGGAGCCAGTAAGGAGGGAAGAAACGAGAACGAGAGATGGATTCTCGTTGGCATGAAGGTAGTAAGGAGAAAGAGGATCACGAGCAGGATTTTGATCGGTTGTGGATGCCATGGAATCAAGCGTGGACGCCATGGAAGCAGCAAGGAAGAAACAGAGAAGAAAGCAAGCGGAAGGTTAAGTCAATGATACCATGATGAAACTCGGCGAGTTTGTGTGAGAGAATGGAGAGAAAAACTGAATTCATTCATTGAAGAAAAATGTACAAAGGCATAAGCCATATATATGAGATACAAAGGGGAAACTTGTTGTGCAAGTTATGAATAACTAACTAACTTAAACTAACAGAATTTTAGCCAACTTACTAACCATCATGTTGGATGGTTAGCGTCTAACAAGCCTAATGGTTTTTTATTTTTCTCTGTCACTAGGGGCATTCTTAAGTATTGTATGTTTTTGTTTGACTGCTTAAAATTGTCATGTATTTTTTATTTTGTGTTTGTGTGGAGCTATATTTTATGTACTTGTTTAGAATCATGAACTTATATTCAGTAACACTGCGTTAATTATATATGAGTAGTTGTTGGTGAAATATAACATCAATTATTACTAATGTTAATATTCTGTTTTTTTCTTGTCCCACAACCAACACTGTTTTATGAAGAATTATTTAGCTAAACTTAATTTTAATACAATTAAAAAATTTAATTGGCTTCTTCGATGTTGAGTTTCACTTCAAAGACAGTTATATATGAATTGAGATTATGGAGCTTAATCCTGATTTGAGGAGAGCAACGAAGGACTATTCTGGCTGGCAGCCCACCTGCTATACCGACAATGGACCATATAAAACTAATGGCTACAATTATGGTAACCAAAAGCACTTCGCTTAAAAAATTTGGTAGACATTTTGTTTCTTAATCTTCAGTTAGCTTGCTCTGCTCATACACAAATCATTGGATTTTACTCTAATTTGCAAATTTGAACATTAATTGCTTCTGTTACGGCCCAAATCTGGACGTGAGATCCAAGTATATGAAAGTGGGCCAAAATGCTTGCAAGACCATTATCACAAAAAGATCTCGGACCCTCATATTGGGCCTCAAACCCGTGCCTGACATGCTACTCAGCAGCTGTAGTTCCATAACCCACGAACTGTTAGAGAAGAAATGTAACCAAGTGCACCTTCATGAAACATCTCATGAACACATTAACTCACACATGATGGAGAGCTTAATAGACTCGTGATGATCTTGGCCACAGTTACGGAACATCTTAACAGACAGAAAAAAAAAAAACCATCCGCATAAGAGTATATAAGTATGAATCACAGTCATGATTAGGTACATTCTAACTCATTATCACCTCATATAACTGATACACTGACTTGGACGTCGGAGTAATTTTTGCAAGCATCACTTCAGCCAGATGAAGAAAATCACTTTTGTTGCTCATTTATTTACCTTGATAGCTCTCAAACTTGTCTTGAGGTAAGAGTTAC
>QANU01014854.1:0-32720 GCA_003254905.1 Nissolia schottii
AGCATTGTATGGTAGGAAGTGTCAGTCGCCCTTGTGTTGTAATGACAGCAGGCAGTATCGTTGTCTAGGTCCTGAGGAGACCTGAGAGACAGAGGAATTAATGAAGTTGTTGCGCAAAAGAGTGCTCATGGCGCAACGCCGGCAGAAGAGTTATGCAGATAACCGGAGAAGGCCGCTTGAGTTCCAAAAGGGAGATCATGTCTTCCTAAAGGTTACTCCAGCGTCAGGTATTGGAAGGTCATTGAAGATCAAGAAGCTGAACCCCCGATTCATTGGACCGTTCCAGATTCTAGATCGTATTGGACCGGTAGCGTACCGAATAGCTCTTCCGTCGAATCTAGACAATATCCATAATGTCTTTCATGTCTCTCAGTTACGCAAGTATTATGCATCCCCCGATCATGTGCTGCAACTAGAACAGATACAGTTGAGAGAAGATTTGTCTTTACCCCTTACGCCGCAGAAAATTATTGATCATAAGATTCGCCAGACGAGGAATAAGGAGGTTCCTATGGTACGAGTGGTATGGACGAACGGGGAAGTAGAAGAGCAGACATGGGAGTTAGAAGCGAATATGAAGCAAGCTTATCTGGAGTTATTTTGAGAGGTATGGACTTACCTTTATCTTTCAATTTCGAGGACGAAATTTTTCGAAGGGGGGTGGAATGTAACAACCTAACTTTTTCCCTTCAGTTAAAATGTTATCTGGGAAAGACTTAACAATATAATAATAAGGAAAAGGTGAGATAAAACTCAAATAAAATTCAAATATTAATTCTATCTCGGTATTAGTTAAAAATAATCCTTTGACGATCTCGTGGCGTCCGGTGACGTTCGGGTCGATATTAGGTATTAGTAGAATTTAATTGTGACTCAATACGAGTCTGTAAAATACATTGATGTAAAAATAAATTCAAGAATATTCCAACTAAGAATTTAATATTAACAAGGAGAATTAATGGGTCACAACGGTATGTCCGGAATATTTTTAGGACTTCCGTACATAAATAATTAATGAACGAACATGACCGAAAATACACTAAGGGTAAAATTGGAAAATAATTATGGCCAAGGGACTAAAACCCTCACGGCAGCCCCCCAAAACCCGAAACACAGATACACAAAACACACCAAAGTTATTTCATTTCTTCTTCCTAAGTTCCATGACCAAATCTCCATAACCATCAAAGTTTAACTACTATTCTTTGCTTTTCATCATCATCAATCACTCCTAAAGCCATCAAGAAGGCAAGCTAGCATCAAGGTTAAGAGTTTCTCTTCAAGTAGAAGCAAGAAACCAAGGTTCCATAACCCTAATCTTCCATAAGCTAGGTTTTCTCTTTTCTTGACAAAGAAAAGTTCAACCAAGCAATCAAGCTTTAAGTTCATCTTCCCATCATCATAATTCATTCCTAAGCATACAAAGAAGACAAGCAAGAGTAGTTGGTGAGGTTTTCATCACTTCGTACAAAGCCAAGCTTCCATAACCTAGATTTCCCTAATTATGTCAAGGTTTTCATTTTAGGTCAAGGAATCATCGAGCAAGCAAGCAAGGCTTGATTTCATCTTTTCTCTAGCATTAACAAGCTCTTGAGGAAGTGGGTAACCTTAGTTCCTCACCTCTTGGATGGTGAATAAGTGTTATGTGCTTGTATGTGTATGTATGTGAATCTTGATTATATGAACATATATATTAGAATTGATGCTAGGCTTAGGAAGACAATTCTGAAGGGTCTTGTGACGTGGATTAGATAGGATTATTGTGCTTGGATTATGTGTGAAACTCAAGCAGGTGCCATGGGAAGCCAAGGGAAGAAAATGGAAGAGAAGAGCAATTCGATTTTCATGTCTCGCACAGGAGTCGTTGAGCGGAGTCTCAGGCGCCACTGAGCGAGACGAGGCCTAAGTGGAAAGTGAAAAAGATATTTTTGGGCGTAAGGCGATGGAGAAAATTCGAGAAAGTGGAAGCCGCTAAGCGATGAGGTCAGTACCGCTGAGGGATACAACCTTTATCGCTAGGCGCCAAGGCTCAAACCGCTGAGCGAACATCAGTTTTCGCTGAGCGACTTGAGACTAGAAAAGCTTATGGCACCCTCTTGAGCCTCATAGACTAGTATTTAATGTTGTATCTGTGATTGATAGCTGAATTGTATGAATGTATATGTTGTATATGAAAGAAATGTACTAAACATGTATATGTAATGTAATCTGTGATGATATTTGTAGCATTCCATGCATTCATGATACACCTAGTTAAAGACATTAGAATCAACTCTGAAATAAGTAAAGATGCTGAAATGAACCATAGGGAACAAGTATGCCATGCTGCAGGTACAAAAATGCTGAAATGCTGAAAAAGGGCCAATGCCCAATGCTGAAAAAGGGCCAATGCTCAATACTGAACAAGGGCAAATGCCCCATGCTGATAAAGGCTATATGCCACATGCTGAACAGGCCGTGATCACGTGAGCCGATTATGATCCCACTTCAGGAGGTCGAGGAATCCTGAATATGGAAGCCCGCCACAGGTGGTGTCGATATGGCATACCTGGAGGTGTACAGTTACCACGCCTATGCATTGTCGAAAGGGGGAAAGCTTAGGTGGGGGTACAACATCCGCCCATTGTCGAGGGGTCCCGAGGGGGCACACGGCAGGTGGAAGCCCACTGCAGGAAGGTCCAGATAGTGTCGGCCTACACTGCGGGTGCGAGGTTATTCTGTCATACTATTGTCAACAGAGGACATTACTATGGTGGGAATGACACATATTCTGTTATGCTATTATATTCTGTTATGCACATGTACATTCTGTTAAACATGTTTATTCTGATGATTCTGTCATGTTTATGCTGATGACTCTACTAGACCTATTCTGCTGATTTTGTTATGTTTATGTTGGATGACGATATGATGCATACTCTGATGATTCTGTTATGAGGAATGTATTCGGAATGTATTACGTTATGCATTGTGATTATTCTGAATGTATAGTCTGCTGTTCTACCGTATCGTCAAGAGCACGCTCGAGACGGTTTTCACGAAATGTTAATCAGTACGAAAATGTAGTAAAAAAGAGTAGTTCCCATATCACCTAAGAAAGCAGATAAAGCCGTTCAGATAGGCCAGATAATAAATAGTAGGATATTTAGTATGTATGTTCACTTAGAGATCTCTGAGCGGCCTGAAGTCCGACATAATCTGATACGAGACTCAGGAACTAAAGTTATTCCCACTGAGAACCTACCGTTCTCATTCCCATTGTTTTATGACTTCAGGTACAGAAGATGAGTCTTATTTTGAGGATGCAGATGAGCCGCCAGCTGAGCCATGAGCGGCTATGATTGGATGAGCTTAGAGAGAGATAGCTGTTTAGATTTTTGCCAAGGACATACTGAGTAGCATTCCAGTAGTCCTTGTATTTTGATGTGATGTATTCTGACTTATGTACTCAGTATTTCAGTTTATGTATATGAGATGTATATTTTACTTACTGTATATACAATGATGTGACTTTGTCTGATGGACCACCTGGATATATATTGAATGTTTTACTATCTTACAATTACACGTTTTGTTATATTGTTCTTTCTGACGCATGGCTCTATTTTAATAATTATGCAATGTAAATGTAAAATTTAAAATCGGCCCTTATTTTCTTAAACGACTATTTTCGAAAGATAACTAGGGACTAAGGTATTCCGACCAAGTAGACAACAACCTAGTGAGCTTTGTTTACTACGTACGGGTAAACAATTAGCTAGGGTGTTTCACGCAGCGAGAGGTACAAGAGAAGGTTTGAAGAGCCAGGTGGTTCCCAAGCAGAGCAGAGAAAAAGGGGACCATTTCAGGCATCGATTGCAGGAAGAGGCAGAGGTCAGTATCTGCCAAGGCCACAGCAGGGAATGGGGAAAGCCCCAAATCAGCCCCGACCGGGACCACCGAGGGCAGGACCCCCCAGCAGCAAGACCTCAGACACAGGGGAATGCCCCGAGTCGTAGCACGCCAGAGGCTCAGCAGAAAGTCGATCCCCGTCCACTCTGTTCGAAATGCGGCATATGACATTTTGGAGAGTGCCTAGCAGGCCAAGAGGTTTACTTCAGATGTGGAAAGGTCAGTCACTTTGTCAAGGATTTCCCAGACGCTCCACCGGTTGCCCAACGTCAGGGATGAGTGTTTTCTATGGCAGCAGAAGAGTCTTGAGAGGGAGATGGTCTGATTTTGGGTAAGTGTGTACTTAACGTGAAAACTTTGATTGTATTGTATGATTCCGGAGCATCACACTCCTTTATATCCTACGATAGTGTGGAGGAGCTGAAATTATCTCCTACGACACTACCGTATACGCTTGCTGTATCCACACCCACTGCACCGCCAGTTAAGACTTGTCAAGTATGTCTGCGATGTCCATTTTACCTGCAGGAAAGAAAGTTCGTGGCTGACTTAATCTGTCTTCCTCTAGTCGGACTGGATATGATACTAGGGATGGATTGGTTGAATGCCAACCAGGTGGTTCTTGACTGTGCCAGGAAGCGGGTTATTTTTCCTCCTACAGTCACCAGCCTAGTAGATCCAGAGGAGGAGTTGCCGATTCTTTACTGTTGTCAGCTAGGAGATCAAGGGTATGTCTTATTGGCATCGTCAGAAGTAGAAGTTGTAAGATTGGAAGTCGGGGATATTCCTATAGTTCGAGACTATCCAGATGTGTTCCCCAATGACATTCTAGGGTTCCCACCAAAGCGGGAGGTGGAATTTTCTATTGATCTGGTGCCAGGCGCTGGACCTATTTCTATTGCGCCGTATCGCATGTCTCCATTGGAAATGCAGGAGTTGAAAAAGCAGTTGGAGGAGTTGATGGGAAAGCAATTCATTCGGCCAAGTGCTTCACTGTGGGGAGCACCAGTGTTATTTGTAAAGAAAAAAGACGGCACCATGAGGATGTGTGTCGATTATAGGTAGTTGAACAAGCTGACAATTAAGAACAAATATCTGCTGCCTAGAATCAATGATCTTCTGGACCAGTTGAAGGACGCAAAGATCTTCTCGAGGATTGACCTACGGTCTGGCTACCACCAGATTAGAGTACGGGAGGAGGATATAGCTAAGACAGCGTTCTGATCCCGTTACGGTCATTACGAGTTCATGGTAATGTCCTTTGGATTGACGAATGCTCCCGCAATCTTTATGGATTACATGCACAGGATCTTCCGCGAGTATCTGGATGACTGCGTGATCGTGTTCATCGATGACATTCTAGTGTACTCAAAGAGTGAAGAGGAACACACTAGACACCTGCAGATAGTCTTGGAGATTCTAAGAGACAAGAAGTTGTACGCTAAGCTCTCTAAATGCGAGTTTTGGGCCAGGAAGATGCAATTTCTCAGCCATGTGATCTCAAATCAGGGAGTAGTAATAGATCCTAGCAAGGTCGAAGCAGTCAGAACGTGGGAAAGACCCACTTCAGTTACAGAGTTACAGAGCTTTTTGGGATTTGCTGGATATTACCGGAGGTTTATCCAAGGATTCTCACAGACCGCTTTGCCGTTGACTAAGCTGACTAGAAAGGGAGCAAAGATGGTTTGGTCAGCTGAATGTGAGAGAAGTTTTGGCGAGCTGAAGGAGAGGTTGACTACTGCTCCGGTACTAGTGTTGCCTAACCCCCAGGAACTTTTCAAGGTGTATTGTGATGCGTCAGGTGCTGGACTTGGAGGTGTACTGATGCAACGACGCCAGGTGATAGCCTATGCCTCTAGACAGCTAAAGCAGCATGAGGTAAACTACCCTACGTATGATCTAGAATTGGCTGCGGTAGTTTTTGCACTTAAGATAAGGAGGAATTATTTGTATGGAGTTCGGTTTGAGGTATATTTGGATCACAAAAGTCTGAAATACCTGTTCGACCAGAAGGAACTGAATATGCGCCAAAGGAGGTGGACTGAATTTCTTAAGGATTATGATTTCAGTCTTAACTATCACCTTGGGAAAGCCAATGTAGTGGCTGATGCTTTGAGCCGGAAGTCATTGCAGATGGCCCAGATGATGGTGCAGGAAGCAAAGCTGATAGAGTACTTTCGTGACCTCAACCTGACTGTTGCACGCCGGCACAACCGCTTGACAGTGTATTCCCTACAAGTCAGTAGTGACTTCAAGCACAGAATAGAAGAGGCTCAGAAGAGTTGTCAGGAAGACACTTGGGGTAAGTTTCGTAAGGCAGTAGAAGAAGGGAAGATCAAGGAAGTGATGACAGATGACGACGGAATCTTGCGATTCAACGGTCACATTTGCGTGCCCAAGGAAGGCAGCTTAAGGGAGGATATCCTAAAGGAGGCACACAAGAGTCATTTCACGATGCACCCAGGCACCACCAAAATGTACCATGATCTCAAGGGGATGTTTTGGTGGCTAGGATTGAAGAGGGATGTCGAGGACTGGGTACAGAAGTGCTTGGTTTGTCAGAAAGTGAAGATTGAGCACCAGAAACCGCCAGGGTTGTTGAATCCTCTAGAGATTCCGAAATGGAAATGGGAGGCTATAGCAATGGATTTTTTCTCGGGGTTACCGCATACTCGGACAGGAGTGGATGCCATCTGGGTAATTGTGGACAGATTGACTAAAGCTACTCACTTTATTCTGGTCAAGATGACTTACCCGCTGGAGAAGCTTGTGCAGCTATATGTCAAGGAGGTGGTAAGGTTACATGGATTACCATCTTCTATTATCTCAGACAGAGATCCCAGGTTTGCTTCCAGATTCTGTACTGCTTTTCAAAAAGCATACGGGTCCCAGTTGCACTTAAGTTCCGCGTATCACCCTCAGACGGACGGCCAGTCCTAGCGCACTATTCAGATTTTGGAAGATATGCTAAGAGCCTGTGCGTTGGATACGCCTGGAAACTGGGAGGAAATACTGTCGTTCGTGGAGTTTGCCTATAATAACAGATATCAAGCTAGCATTGGTATGGCTCCGTTCGAAGCTTTATATGGCCGGAAATGCAAGTCGCCGTTATGATGGAACGACAGTGGGCAGTACCGTGGACTAGACCCGGAAGAAACCCGAGAGACAGAAGAATTGATGAAGCTGTTGCGAAAGAGTGTGTTCACGGCGCAAAGTCGACAGAAAAGCTATGCTGACAACCGGAGAAGACTACTCGAGTTCCAAGAGGGAGATCATGTCTTCCTAAAGGTTACTCTGGTAACAGGTATTGGAAGGTCTTTGAAGATCCGGAAGGTGGACCCCCGATTCATTGGACCTTTCCAAATCTTGGAGCGTATTGGACCAGTAGCCTATCGGATAGCTCTTCCGCCGAACCTAGCCAACATCCACAATGTCTTTCATGTCTCCTAACTACGCAAGTACTATGCGTCCCCCGACCATGTGTTACAGCCAGAACAGATACAGTTGAGAGAAGATTTAGCTCTACCACTCACGCCTCAGCGAATCATTGATCGCAAGACTCGTCAAACGCGCAGCAAGGAAGTTCCTATGGTACGAGTTGTATGGGCAAACGGGGAATTAGAAGAACAGACATGGGAGCAAGAAGCTGACATGAAGAGAGCCTATCCAGAATTGTTTGAAAGGTATGAACTGTAACATCCCAACTTTCCTTAGGAAGACCTTAAGCACGACTTATGACTCTGGCTTAGGTAACAAGTACAAAGTAACCCAAATTTGGGTTAGAGGGAATTTATTTATGAGGCCTGTCCCCCCTTAAATTGAAGAGAAATCTAGGAGGTTATGCTCTTGTTAAGCCCCGGGAGGTTCGAGCCCAATGTCGGAACAAATAGGAATCCGGTGGGAGGTCAAAGGGATCTGCGAAGGATTGGCTGACGGAAACAAGTACCCGGATACCTTGTTTCGGAGCGCCATCCTGACCGGAAAAATTCGCGAATCATAGAAGTATATTTGTCATATTTTTCCAAAGGTCGTGTGTGGGGCAGAAGCGATTAAATGTGACTAAAATAGAGCAAGACTGAGGATATTTAAAGTAATTATAATAAAATAATAATATAATAATAATTAGTAAATAATTAAATTAATAATTAAAGCAACAGGGGGCCACGGCTATAAATGCCCCCTGATTGCAAAACCGAAGAGAGTTTTAGAACTCTGTGGTTTCTTTTCAAATTTTCACTTTTCTAGTATCGTTCGAGCACATCGCGAGAGCGCTACTGGACTTCCGAAAATTTCTTGGAACATACCATTACAACAAGGATTTTCTCCACCTTCCACCTACCAACTTCAAATCCGCGTAGGAAGTGGGTAACTCTAAGCTCACTGTCTATGTGGTTTGTTTAATGATTATTTAAATGCATTTCTGTGTATGTGAATGAAAAACCTTTTTGTACAAACTATAGGAAATGAGCTATGGGAGTTAGATTTTGAGGGTTTGGATGTTTGGAAACCATAACTGTATGGATTGGATTACTGTGGAGACGAAGAATATTACGCGGAGCAAACCCTGGAGAATTTGCACTCTGGGCGATTTTTTTACTGTAGCAATCGATTGAATTCCCACAGATTCGAATGAAAGAAGATTTTGGATTTCAATCGAATACTTGAGGATTTCATTCGAATGAAAGACTGCAGAGGATTTCAATCGAATGAAAGACCAAGAGGGAGTTCAGCTGATTGAATCCCTAAGGGATTCGATTGAAAGAAGCAATCGAATGCTAAACCCTTAGGCATTCGAATGCTCACTGAAAGCTTACGATTTTAAAGGTTCTATGGAATCCAACCTGCATAGGTATTCATGTCTTTGTGTAATTCGAGCATGCATCATGAGGAAAGGCCGTCGTAGGAGTTAGGATGACCTTAGATAATTAGAGGTTCACCTTAAAAGTTTAATGAAGATCATAATGGAGCCCTAGGAAATAAAGAAAGTTAGGAAGATCCCGACCCCAGTTGGCACGGTAGACCATAGTTAAGGAGTCTAGTTATATGATTAGGAAACCCCTATTCTCTTGGCAAGGTCTTACAGACACGCCCCTCGCCAATTCAGCAAGATGAATCGGTTACGAGCAACGCAGGTAAAGAAACCTGATCACGATATGCAAAACGGGCATAGGCCCAAACATGTAAAACGGACATAGGCCCAGATATAAAAAACAGGCATAGGTCTGTACGAATGATATGATAACTAAGGGGCCCCACTAAAAGGGAAAAGAAAAACGGATCGAGTCATAGGGCCGATCTAAGCGTGTCCACGCCTGATCACTCATAGGTTTGATCCCTCGCCATTCCAGAAAGAGGGGATGGTTGCATTAATTGTATTCGATGTTTACCTCCTATGAGCCTTGCATGGTTAGCTACCATACCGGTAAAGAGCGTCGCCGGGTCGATGTAATAGTGGCAAAAGAGGTTGTAGTCCGAGGCCACGGCTACAAGGGTGTAAGGACTAAGTAGGACACAGTTATAGAGCACGTAAGAGATCCCTATATTTCCCCCATGCATTATTAAATAATATGTACGAATTGATGATTGATGTTCTGATGATAAGCATGTATGTATGTCTGTTTAAGCATTATGTATAACTGTTCATGTAGTATGTATCTTCAAGGGAACGCCCCAAGACGAATAGTATGTCTCTAATAGCAACGTCCAGTTAAAAAGCACGAAGCCCAGGTAATAACAAGATTAGAGAGCCAATCACCTAGTAAGATAGATAAAGCTGTGCACAGTATAAGCCCAAGACCATAATCAGTAGGGTTTTAGCTGCATGTACACTTAGACTAAACTCTGACCGACCTGGAGAATAACCGAGAAACAAAAAGCCACGATTGAAATGTTACTCACTGAGGACCTACCGTTCTCACCCCCACTCGCTTATGGCTCCAGGGATAGAAGACGAGTCTTACTATGCTGATGTTGTGGAACATGAGGAGAATCTGGGCAAGGAGACTTAGCTGGCTGTGTAGTAGATAATATAGAAAGAAAAAGGGGAATAAATGTATTTCTTGACATGTGTATGGGTTATGTAATACAACTAGTATATGGTGTGTATTTGCATGTGCAAAGGACCCGCGATGTATGTAGCCTATGGATCCACTATCTTGAAACTCGACTTATTAAGTATATCATTTGTTATATTACTTTGTTACATGAACAGCTCTTATGTTGTAAACTGTATGCTTAACAAAAAAAAATGGGTCCTTATTTTGTTACAATTACTATTTTCGAAAACTGAAGAAATGGCCATGAAGTAAACAAGCTAGCGGGAATTTCGTACGGCTCGAGCGTACTAAATCGGCTAGGGGTGTTTCATTGAACTATCCTTGCCCTTAAATTTCGAGGAAGAAATTTTTCTAAGGGGGTGGAATGTAACATCTCGCTCTTTTTTTAGTAAGAATTTCGTCAAATAACTGCTCATCAAACCTTGGGTAAGAGTAAATTGTGGAAGTCTGTAGGAATTATTCAGTTTGGTTTTGGACAAGTTTGATGACACTCAACTGATTCCTACTGATCCTCAGAATCGGATGATGAGATTAAACGGATCGTTAGACGGAGTTTTGCTGAGTTTCGGACGATTCCGCAGACACTAAAACGGCTCCGTTTAGCGTGTAAAATTGAGCAGAGAGCCCGAAGTCTCTGGAAACCCCACTGGTACCAGGGAAAAATCTCAGACACCTTAGAATAGTCCCACGACCCCATCGGGAAGGTTGGGAAAGAACGAAACCGCGAGCCGAACGGTGGTCAGCAGACACAAGAGCGTAGAAACGGGTCGAAGGTATATGTGAAAAATACTCTTCGGAGGAAAATTCACAAACACGTTCTAAGATTAATATTCCTAGGTAGAGGGAAATTAGAGGATCGCGACGGTACAAGCGGAATATTTTTCGGACGACCCGACAATGCGAGCGATAAAACACGAGCAAAACGGAACTAGGAGAAAGTGAAATTTTGGGCAGCCCACGTGATGCAAATCAGATTTCAAGGGAAATTATTTTAAATTCAAAATACTATTCATGATGTGACATTTCTATTATCTTCCTAATTAATTAATTATAAAAGAAAATGAAAAAGGGCAAATTGGTAATTAATCTAAGGGGCAAAAAGGTAAATTAAGGGGCAGAATTTTGGCTATAAATAGCCAGCCCCTATGCAGAAAAAATGGGAAACATTTCTATCCTAGGGGAAACTCTGTCCGTTTGCCCCGAGACTCTTTGCAGAAACTCTGCCGGAAAGCTTGGATCACGCCCTAAGCTCGGAGGACGACTCTTCCGCCTCTCTTCCACCACCGAACAGTCCTCCACTAAGTGGGTAACTCTAGTTTGCTCACCTCTTTGGTGGATGTATATGTTATGTGTGTGTATGTCTTGATGTTTGTATGCATGCTTAGGTAGTTAGAACTTTAGTTAGGATAGGGAGATGATTCTGAAGGGTCCTGTGACCTGGACTAGATAGGATTTTGATGGTTGGAATATGTGTGAGAACCTCAAGGAGCATCCATGAGAAAAGAGGGAAAGAAAGGAAAGAAAACAAAGAAATCGGTTTTAGATTCGTCAGTGACCGCTGAGCGGCCCTTGGTACTGCTGAGCGGAGTGTACCGCTGAGCGGCCCCAAGTCACCGCTGAGCGATCGGGCCTAGACTGCTGAGCGAAACTCAAGTACCGCTGAGCGGTCTGAGACCTGAAAGTCTTATGGAAGCTGTTTTGAGGCACATAGTCTAACAATCAATGATTTAACTGTAATTCGTAACTGATGTAAATGCAGTATGTGCAGTATGTGAAATAATCCGTTAGTATTCCATGCATCATGATAAGATAATGTTAAGAGGACTAGAAGTAATTCTGCAATAAGTAAAGATTATGAATTGAACCATAGGGAACAAGTCATGACATGCTGCAAGTACAAAAAGGAAAGAAATGCTGAAATGCTGCTGAAAATGCGGAATGAAAAATGCTGAAAAATTCTGAAAAAGGCCGTGCTCACGAGAGCCAAATAACGATCCCATTTCAGTAGGTCAGAGGGACATACTGAAGATGGAAGCCCGCCACAGGTGGTGTCGATATGGCATCCCTGCAAGGTGTGCGGTTATCACGCCTAGCACGGTCGAAAGAGGGCAATGCTAGGTGGGGGTACAATATCCTCCCACTGCTGAGGGGTCGAGATAGGGCACGCGGCAGGTGGAAGCCCACCGCAGGAAGGTCAAAAGAGGGCCTACCTGGATGGTGTGAGGTTATCTCGTCATATTACTGTCGGAAGAGGGCACTGGTATGGTGGGGATAACAGATATTCCAAAACCCATGTCAATCTGTTATGCATGAATATCTGCGATGTATGTAACTGCTGATATGTAATTACCGTCAAGAGAACGCTCGAGACGACTATGTATGTACACGTAATGTTAATAAGCATGCAAACTTAGTAAGCAAGAGTAGTTCCCCTATCACCTAGTAACATAGATAAAGCCGTTCAGAACCTTAGGCCAGATAATAATCGGTAGGATGTTTAGTATGCATGTTCACTTAGAAATCTCTGAGCCACCTGAAGTCCGACCTAATATGACACGAGATACAGGAACTAAAGTTATTTTCACTGAGAACCTATCGTTCTCACTCCCACTGCCTTATGACTTTAGGAACCTATGATGACTCGTACTTCGAGGATGCCGACGAACCGCTCGAGGAGCCGTGAGCGGTCGTGACGGGATATGGACCAGTGCTAGCTAGATGCCAGGAGTTTTGATCAAGGGCCTGCTGAGTAGTGTTCCAGTAGCCCTTGCATTTTGATATTATGTATTTGGATTATATATATGGTACTCTTGGACTATGTCTATGTTATTTGTACATTACTTATTGTAATTATAACTATGTGACTTTCTATGATGGACCAACTGAATGTATAGTCCAAGCTTTATTATTATTCGACTGCTATCCGCTAAGCCCAAAGGCTTTACCGCTTGTTATACTTTTTTCTTTCCGACGCATGACTCTATTTTAGTAATTATTCAATGCAAATGAAAAGTTTAAAAATTGGTCCCTATTTTCGTAGTAACTATTTTCGAAAGATAACGATGGACTAAGATATTCCCACCAGGTAGTAAACAACCTAGTGAGCTTGCGTACGACTTAAGCGTATGCAGTTAGCTAGGGTGTTTCACCAAGGATAGGTAAAGGAAAGATTAGAACCCTGATGACTTAGTAATCTAGATAAGGCTGCTCAGATAATAACAAGTAGGGAATTAGTATGATGATGTCACATAGAGACCCCCTGAGCGGCGGAATCATAATAGAGTAATGAAACGAATAGGTAAGCCCATAGAACCACATTGAGAACGCGACGTTCTCACCCCACTCCATTATGGTTCCAGGTGGAGACGACGAGGCAACGCGGGACAACTAGAGAGTTCGAAGCCAGAGGTCCCTGAGGAGCAGCAGGAGCTACTTCTTTCCAACAACGCAGGAAGGCGACGATAGTTTTGTAGTCAATTGGTCTAAGTCGGCCAGTAGCTAGTATGTACAGTATGTGCAGTAATTGTACTTATGTATTACAACTTAATGGTGTATTGTGTATGGACGAAATGATTGTATATATATTTATACTAAGCTCTCCTATATGATTAACTCATAGACTAGTTCTCGCTTAAGTCCATTTGGACTCTAACGCTTGCATATTTATACATCTGCTTTTTTGAATGCGCGTGGCTCCAAGTTTATAAATAAGTAGAGAAAGGAAAAGTTTTCAAAGGGTCTGTATTTTCGTATAAGGAGTATTTTCAAAGTTAAAAGTAGGGGCTAAAAGTAACCCCACCAATATGGATAACAACCCTGTAAGCATTGTTTACTACGTACGGGTAAGCAGCTAGCAGGGGTGTTACATAGTGAAGGACGCATTATGGGCCGGCAGTAGCAGAAAGGCAAGACTCTAGTACTACGGAGACCAGCGAATGCAGTTGTGCGCAAGATGAACTTTCTGCTATGTATTTTGATGAACATGATGTGTATGTGTACATTATTATAATACTATATGACTTGTTGTACGTCTTTGTGACGGACCATGTATTTGTTTGTATAACTGACTAGACTAGAAACAATTAACAGTTGTAAGCCCAAGGCTCTATCTCTTGTGTTAGATTCTTTTTCTCACACACGACTCATATTTTATAAAAGAACCTATGAAAAGAAAAGTTTTAAAATCGGTCCATATTTTTGAGTAAGAGTTATTTGTAAAGCTAAAAGTAGAGGCTAAAAGTAACCCGACCAAAGCAGATAACAACCCTATGATCAGTGTTACGACTATAGCATAGGCTGAAAATAGGGGTGCTACACCATCCGTCCTATAAGGTCGGGCTTGTGTAGGATTTGTCAAATTAGGAGGTTGGTGCGAACTTTAATGGTGTGGGCTTGGAACTACTGTCACAACTTTCTAGATGCCATTACCAGGGAAAGTGCAACCTTTTCTAATTGATGGTATCTAATTTTGGGCGTTGGAGAACCTTACTAACAAAATTTATAGGGCTTTGTTAACAATCCTTGTCGTGCACCAAGATTACTCCAATAGTTGAATATGTTATTGCTAAATAAAGGATTAAAACCTCCCCAAGTTCTGGCTTGGATAGGATGGGTGGTTTTTCAAGATAGGACTTGAGTTCCTGGAAGGATTCTTCACACTCTTAGCTCCACTGAAAATCCTTACCCCTTTTTTAAGAGTTAAAAGAAAGGTAGAGTCATTTTTGCTAAGGTTGAGAGGAAATGTGATAATGTCTTTGCTCGACTTCCTAGCTGTTAGACTTCTTTAACACAAGTGGGACTCCTCATGTGTATAATGGCTTCACACTAGTCCAGGTTGGCCTTTATGCCTCGATCTATAAGCATAAATCTGTGGAATTTCCTGGCTTCAACCGCAAACACGCATTTTGTGTTCTTCAGAGCATTTAATGAGCATATCATCAACATAAACTTCCATGGTTGTCCCAATGAGATCCTCGAAGACTGTGTTCATTAGTTGTTGATAAGTGTGGAACTAGGTTTCCCTAGTTGTTCCAATTATTCAATACAATATGTTTTGATGATGACAAATACAATATGTTCTAATTGTCTATACTTATTGTATATGTTTCTATTTGTAGAACTAGGTTCCCTAGTTGTTCGAGATCTTGATGATGACAAATAGAACACAACAAATAGATAATGAAAATTAGAATGCAAAAGGATGTTATATGCTACATAGAATACATTTGATCTTGTATGATTGAACTTGATGGTAATCATATAGCTTGTACATCATACAATGTTACATTAGAAACATCCTTTTGAGAACATATCCAATAACTCTCTATATGTGCTTGATGGATTAACTATTGGATATATTTGTGTCTATATATGTATATGAATGAATATCAAGTGCTATGGTGTTACAATGCATGCATGCTAAGCAAAGAATGTTATTTGATTAATATAATTTGATCTTTGCCTAACTGTATATGTTTGATGCATTGATTAATCTATATATGCATATGAAGATATTGGAACACATTGGACTAACTATGCTTTCTAGTGAATTATCTTGTGTATAGGATAGTCCAAGGCATTAAGAACAAGATGGAACAAGAAGGAACATTCATATAATGCCCAAAGTCAAAAGGCAAAGCATGAAATGTCAATTCCATGAAGAACATGGTAATGCCGAAGATAGGATTCATGAAGAATACCAAGTCCAAGCAAATGGTAAAAAGGGAAATAGTTTCTTAGGACTTAAAGTATTCTTGTCAAAGGAAAATTGATATATATCTCTCTCTAAACTCTTAGAATGATGCTCTTAAATAATCTTAATTGATTCCAGGACATAAAATGAATTAGACAAACTTAGGAATCAAGAAAGATAAGAAAATGGATGAGTAGCGTGCTCAGCAAAGTGACTTGCATAGTAGTTAGTAAAATGATGATATCTTGGGCTACAGAAATCCAATTGAGGTGGTTCAAATTGCTACATAAAGCTAAGAGAAAGATCTACAAATTTGTAGAGCAAGTCATTTTTTCAGTCATTCGAATGACTCAAGAATAGGTCACTCAAATGACTCTGTCATCAGAGGCGCCAACGGCTACATTACATCAATCATTCGAATGAATTCTAATGAGTCATTCGAATGACTCGAGTCCTGAAGGCAAAAATGGCTAGTTTTTCAATGGATAAAAGGGATTAAAATAATGGGTAACGGCTATAAATGGCTACTATACTTAGAAACCCTATAAATACCCATTAAACTCTCATTTCTAACTAAGCCTTTGATTCTTATCATCCTCATACTTCATTCTATCAATGGATTAATATTTTCCATCATCATAAGAGCAAAAAGAGAGATATCGTCAATACACCTATAGAGCTTCAATTTGTAGTATCTACTCTTGAGAGAGTTTCTTATCAAACACAAAATTTTCATACACTTGTAAAGAGGGTGAGGTATCCCTCTAGTTACTTAGGGTGTGGTATCCCTAAGTTTTGGTTCTTGAGGCTTCTACACAAAGGTGGGGGATCCTAAGTGTGAGGAGTGCTCTTGGATGTAAAGGTTTGTCAAGCACCTAAGTTAGAAGCTTGATGATAGTGGAGAAATCTTGAGCAAGACGCTTGGGGACTGGATGTAGATCACAAGGGTGGTCGAACCAGGATAAATCACTGTTTGCAATCTTTCTAACTCTATCTCTTTATTTATTGCAAAGTTATATTATTTGCTTGTATATTTGAGAATTGCATATGTTGATAATTGTAACATCCCAGTTTTCCCTTAGCAAAGATTTTGCATAATAAGTTCGGGTGCGAACTCTTCTAGAGGTTGGAAGCGTAAACTACAGGTGTCTGTCAAGCACCAGGACGCCTGTGACTATGTGGTTGGGATGGACAAGTGCCAGATTTAGGAAGTTTAGGCTTTGGACTTTCGAAGGGGAAAAAATAAGGCTTATTGAGCAGACGTGGACAACCAGACAGTAAAGAGAGGAGGGGCCAGCAAGAAAACTAGCTGCAACAAGCAGTGAGAGAGAATCAAAAAGGAAGAAAAGGTTGGACCCGGAAGCGTCTGGTAGAACTGGAGGTGAGGGCGACTTTTCTCAGCCTTGCAGGAATCAGTTTAGAAGGTGCGGGAAAAAGGTGAAAGAACTAGATAACTGATAAGAGTGTAGGAGTGCTTAGGCATATTCTGTTTGGGAAGTAAAAGCTCGAGAAGCTGAGTGTTGAGGATTTCAAGTGTGGAAGGTAAGAGAAGTAAAAGAAGAGTATGGGATAGGATACAAAGTCGGGTTAAGCGTGGAAGTGGAGGAAATAAGTCTTTAAAGAGGATGCATGCACAGAATACAAATTGGGTTAAGAAAGGTTGGGTCTTGGAGGTCAAAGGGAGGTGTATTAAGCTTAAGAAAGAATAGGTGTTAAGTGTGCAAGGGAAGTGAAGAGAATACAAAATCGGGAGCGATCGAGGATGGAATGGCAACCTTAAGATATTACAGAGAAAAGGGAGAATCTAAAAGAAATAGAAGAAGGGTGGAGTACCAGAGAGCGTAGAGATAAGAAAGGATGCCTATAACATCCCGATTTTTCCTAAGGGAAATAATCATAAACATAAATATTTAATTAATTTTCTAATCATGATTAGGGAATTAAAATGGGAAACTAATCGGTAGAATATCCCTAGGAAATAAGAATTGTCGAGGCATGAGGTTTGGCATACAACCGAACAGTCGTTGTTCGCCGATGAAATTTTCTGGCGCACAAAAGGTGTCCTTGAAAATAATCCTCCAGAGAAAAATTCACAAACACCTTTAAATATAAATGCCCTTCGGTAGGGGAAATTAGAGGATCGCGACGGTATAAACAGAATATTTTTCGGACGACTGTGCGCGATGCACCGAGACTGCGAGCGATAAATCACGAGCGAACCGGAACCGGGAGAAAATGAAATTTCAGCAGCTGAACTAAGAGAGGGGGGCTGCACGGTCTGATTGGGATTTTGTCCCATCCCTTAAATCATGCTTCCAAAACTCACATCACCTTACCTTTCTTACACATGACCATACCTACACCCATACCTTCTACTATTCATCACCTTTTATTAAATCCTAAAATTCAACTAATTTCCCTCACCATTCAGCCACCCAAACCGAGTTCTCTTCCCCAAAACCCCAAGAGATATTTTCATTTCCCACATCCTCCATAACAACACACTAAGCCATACCTTAAAGAACACCACCAAATCTTCAAGAGATCAAGCATTCTTGCCACCCTTTTTCGCCTCCCAAGAACTGTAACACAGCCCCTCAAGTCTCCTCATCTCTGTTCATTTTCTTCCTTCCAAAATCATGAGTGACAACCTCATCACCCTCCACCTTGTTTGAAGTTCTCCACCTTGGAGAAAGGAGGAGCTCAAGCTTTGGAAACAACAAGGCTTGTGGGACTTCACTCCAAGCTTCCCTCACCACCACCAGGTTTTTCTACATGTGGGTAAACTTGGCTTGGTCACCCCTTGATGGCTTATGTTTGCTTATATGTGTTTATGTGCTTTTATGCCTTATGATAAATTATGTTAGAAATGCTATACCAGGACTTAGGAGATGATTTTGAAGGGTCCTGTGACCTGGACTAGCTTAGTATATGATGATTGAAATATGTGAAAAACTCAAGGAGCATCCATGAGCAAAGGGGAAAGAAAAGCAAGAAAAACAAAGAAAACAGATTCTGGTTCGTCAGGTATAGCTGGGTAGTTCCGCGGAAAGTGATTGAGAGGAGTAGGTAGAGAATAGTCGAGCGGCGCCTGGAACGGTGCCGAGTGGGTTCCGCGGAGGATCCCTGGGGTGTGAATGTGAAAAAAATGAGAGAAGATAAGTAAAGAAGTAAGTGCCGAGTGGTTCCGCGGAGAGTGGCTGAGAGGAGTCTAGAAAGTTGATGAGTGGGCACCAGGAGTGGTGATAAATGGGTTCCGCTGAGGATCCCTGGAGTGTTGAGAGGGTTACGTGAAGAGTGCTGAGTGGACACCAGGAGTGGTGCTGATTGGGTTCTGCGGAGGATCCCTGGAGTGTTGAGAAGGTTACGTGAAAAGTGTTGAGTAAGCACCAGGAGTGGTGCTGATTGGGTTCCGCGGAGGATCCCTGGAGTGCTGAGAGGGTTACGTGGAGAGTGCTGAGTGGGCACCAGGAGTGGTGCTGAATGGGTTCCGCCGAGGGTCCCTAGAGTGTTGAGAGGGTTACGTGAAGAACGCTGAGTGGACACCAGGAGTGGTGCTGATTGGGTTTCGCGGAGGATCCCTGGAGTGCTGAGAGGGTTATGTGAAGAGTGCTGAGTGGGCACCAGGAGAGGGTTCTGCGGAGGGCCCTGAAGTTGTCGAGTGGTTACAAGTATTTGTATGATGAATGAATGAGTTATGTTTATGATGATGTATAATGATGTATGTGGAACATTGCATGTAGAATATGTATGTTAGGAATGATTATGCTATCATCATGAGAACTAGAGGTTAATCACGTAAAGTTTAAAGAGCATAATTGAACCTTAGGGAACAAGTATGTAGTTATATGATAGGATGCATCTCTCTTGGCGGAAACGCCCCTTACCATTCCCCACAAAGGGGTGGATTGGTTAAGGAGAAGGAAGGAAAAGAAAGAAAGAAAGAAAAGATGAATGAGAAAGGGTGACGTCACACCTAAGAAATGAGAATGATATGATGATGATGATGTATGGGTCTCCACTTGGTTGTGTCATAGGGCCAACCCCTCGCCCTTCCACTAGGTGGACGGTTATCTCTATTGATGATCGGAGACAGAACATTTGTTATCCGCGGTGGTTCGCAACCACTCAGGTTATAGCGCTGCCTGGTCGACATCAATCAGAGGACAGAAGTAGGTTGTAGATGTTTGGCCGCATCTACATGAGTGGGAAAGACTCAGCGCGGCCCTGGTCCATTAGTTAGCTGGGAGCTGACGCAGCCTCGGTCCATTAGTTAGCCGAGAGCATGGAAAGCAAGATGCGTCCCAGTCCATTAGTTAGCCGGCACGCATGAGAGAGTCTCAAAGTTAGCATGCATACAGTATGAAATGAATGAATATGAAATGTTATGATGAATGAGTATGTAATGTATAAGTATATGATAATGTATATGAGCATGTGTATGAAGTAAATCCCGTCAAGAGAACGCTCGAGACGGCTATGTATATACGCGAGAAAAGTTAACTAGCACAAGAACTTAGATAAGCAAGACTAGTTCCCCAGTCACCTAGTAAAGTAGATAAAGTCGTTCAGGACCTTAGGCCAGATAATAATCAGTAGGATGTTAGTATGCATGTTCACTTAGAAAACCTGAGCAGTCGGTTGATAAGTGAGTTAAAAAGATCCCCCGACGCCAAGGTAAACCACTGAGGACGGACCATGTATTGATTATGTAATTGCTTAGACTAAGGATAATGAATATTCATAAGTCCTATCGTTTGTCTTATATACTGTGATTCACACATGGCTCATATTTTGTAAATAAGCACTCAGTAACAAAGTTTTAAATTGGTCCATATTTTCCTTAATCTAGTATTTTCGAAAAAGTAATAAGGGACTATAAGTATTCCCACCAAGTGATTAACAACTTAGTGAGCATTGCGTACTACTCGAGGGTATGCAGTTAGCTAGCGTGTTACAATAATTGTTTATAAGTTGCCCTATTGATCTTGTTGTTTTATTACAAACATAATTGAGCATGCTTATATTACATCTTTAATTATTATATTCCGCTGTGTAGTAACGTTAATTGCATGAAAATGCAATATTTGTTGAAATTGGAATAATTTCTAAAATACCCAATTCACCCCGCTCTTGGGTATTGGTTGCCAAGACCAACAAGTGGTATCAGAGCTTCGTGCTCTGGAAAAAGCTTACCGCTTAGAGTTAAAGGTCCTAATTGTTTGGTAACCTTATTAAGTGTTTAGAAATGGATTGGTATGAATCTATTAAACCACCATTCTTTGATGGTGAACATTTTGTGATATGGAAATCAAAAATAAATATCTATATAGAGGCAATAGATATTGATATGTGGGATATTGTGCTTGATGGATATACTTCCAAACCCCTACATAAAATGAATGTCTATGATAAGAAACAATTTTCCTTAAACATTAGAGCAATGCAAATTTTAAGAAATAGTCTATGTGAAAATATCTACGATAAGGTTAGACATTGCTCTAGTGTCAAAAGTATTTGGGAGACTCTTAATGCTCTTTATTGTTATGACAATGTTTATTACAAATTTGAAATTAGAGTGCAAGAAGAGGAAGACCCAAAAAGACATCCTCTTGAAGCTTTCTTGGATGAGCATGAAGATAAAGATGATTATCAAGAGGAGTCAATTGAGTAAATTATTGATTCAAAGGACTTTGGGGTAAATAATGTAAAACTTGACCATTGTCCTTCCTATGATAATATTAAATGTGCATATGATGATTTGCTTGATGATTTGTTGCTATTTAGAAATAATAGCTTGAGTTGCTTAGAAAATATTTCCTCTATTGAAAACCAAATTGAATCATTGAAAAGTGAATGCTCTTTTCTTGATGAGGAAATAACCTTGAAATGTGAAACCTTAACTATGTTTGGAAATTGCATTGATCTTGAAAATCAAGTTAAGAAATTGTCTTCCAAAATTGAGAAGAATGAAGAGACTAAATGCCAATTATCCATTTTTAATAAAAAGAAGACAAATATTTCTAAGTGTGAAAAGTCAAGCATGTTTTGCAACAAATATGGGTTATAATGTCATAATAGTATCAAATCATCATCAAAATCTATTGTGTGCAATTATTGTGGAAAATTAGGACATATTTCTCATTTGTGCTACTATAGAAGAAATTCTTGTATGAGAAACAATTTGGTATGGGTTCCGAAAGATTGTAAAAGTGCTTACACTAACCCAAAAGGACCCAAGTTGAAATCGGTACCAAAATGTCCTCCAAGTGTGTCAATTGTACAGAAAATTTCACAAAAGGATGAACAAATTGGTGAAGAAAACAAGGAAGAGTCATCAAATAAAGTGCCTCTAAGGCATAAAAGAAATTGCCACTATCAAACAAGAATGAAGCACTTAAGAAAATCTTCTCAGGAGCATGAACATCCAAAGTTCAAAATAACAAATGAGAAGCAATGGACAAAGAAAACTTCTCATTCATTTTCGAAGGCCAAGGTATCAAATATCTTTACCTCTCTTGTACATTCACTTGAAGAATCAACAAAAGTGAGGTATATTTCTTATGGGCCTTAGGTAATTGATTGCATCATGTGCTTATACTCATTTGAATAATTCACTAAGCACATGATTATGCTCAATAGCGTTATACATGTCTACTTTTATGATAATTTTATATGACATACTATATGCCTAAACATGTTTCAAATTGTCAATATCACTTGACAATGAAAATGTCAATTGAGATATGACAGATATAGGCTATTCAAGTTATTTTCCCAAACTACATATTGTGACATTTATACTTGTGGGAAAATCCTTGAAGACTAATCTCAAAGGATCCAAGACTCTTGGATACCAAAGAAATTTCCCTGTTTTGTAGGTATCTCATGGCAATCAAGTGGAAACCAAAATTGTGCCAGAATGCAGAGGCATTCGAATGACAATGGGATGTCATTCGAATGAATAAAGAAAATTTGGAAACAGAGAGCTCAAAATGTGAAGCCATTCGAATGACCCGAAGAATTCATTCGAATGACAACTGACAATAGGTTATGTCATTCGAATGAATGGACTTAATCATTCGAATGACACAATCCTGTGTATCGAGTCTGAAATTATTGAAAAAACAATCGAATGCAAAATGGTGTTCCATTCGAATTCCAAAATCCTTACTTTCAGGTCTGAAATTTTTGAAAAATCAATCGAAGTAATCATAGTCTTCCATTCGAATGCCAAAAATTTGAGCTCTCAGGTTGCTCTTCTTCCATAGTTATTCAAATGTAACCCCCGTGATCATTCGAATGACCTAAAAATCTTGCTCTTGGTTTGGTGAAATCAGAGGCTCATTCGAATGACCTTGCCTAGACATTCGAATGACCACAAAACTGAGCTATTAAAAGGAGATTGGAAGCTTAATGCCTTAAATCATCAATGCAATTGCAAGAAGCACAGTTTTGGTGATATCATTTCTAACCTTCTTATCCTTTAATACTATGTTTATTAATGTTATCCCTTGTGTCCCTAAACATTGATTATTCCTTGAACAATATGCTTTGAACTTAAATTTGAGTTATAATAGGTTATGATGCATGTGATTCTCTTTGTTTGACGGCTTTTAAAAGTTTGAATATCTGTGATTGCATCATTTAATTATTTAGGTTATGCATATTCTCTTACCTTAATCAAAAATGGATATTTATCATGTTTTAATAATGTCTAAAGGGAAAAAGATAAAAATGAAAAGAAATTTGTTAAATTGCTTTATTTCCACTATGCTAATCTCTGATTATATATTGCATATTATCTTTTGGGAAAAGCATAAATTCAAAGGAAACTATGTGCAATTTTTTCATATAACAAAAGGAAAATTCCTTTTGGAAAAACATGCATACTAAGGGATAATGATCTAAAGCTTGTAATCTTAATTGGCATGTGTGATTCCTTTTGTTAATTATTAATGTATGCCTTATGTGATCATTGATGGAACTAGGTTTATACATATATATGGTTTGATAATGATCATAAATCCTTCTTTTACTCTTGAATCTCTATGTGAAATGTAACATCCCGACCCTCTCGCGTACGGAAACCCCGCGGGTTAGACCGCCGTGGAAAACCTAGTGGTATTTCGAGAATTTAGGAAGGAGAATTTAACCGGTAAATCTCTGAATGAGCGACTGGGATTAGGTCCTCGTTGCTCGGATAATTTTCCAATGCCTCTGGGAGAGTTTCGACTCGAACGGAATTTGTTTTGGATACCGGGGAATGCTCGTAGAATTTTTGGATACGATAAAACGGACGAAAGTTCCCGAGTGATGACTCCCGGGTCTAAGGGAAAAATTAACGGATCACGACGGCATGCCCGGAATATTTTTAGGGCAACCAGCGTGTGAGAAATTGAATAAAACGCAATCAAACCGGACCAAGACGGCCCTGGAGGGAATTTATCTCCCTCAGGAGGTAACTAACTCTTTTTAATATAAATATATAAATAAACAAATATTAATAATAAAGCAACAGGTAAAGAAAAGATAAAGAAAAGGAAAAAAGAGAAAAAGAAAAGGGAAAAGGAAAAAGGAAAATAGGCTATAAATAGCCACTTCAGAACGTCACTTTCATTTCATTTTCACAAAACGTCGGTCCTGCTCAGGCACATAGCGGAAGCGCTTTCGGACTCCGGAAAAATTGTGGGAACGCACCACTGTGAAGGGAAAATTCTCAACTCCAACTCTTCCGGCCCGGAATCTCCCTCCGATGTGGGTAACTCCAAGCCCACTGTCTATGTGGTTTCTTTTATGATTATTTAAATGCATTTCTGTGTATGTGAGTGAAAAACTATTTTACATAAACTATAGGAAATGAGTTAGGGAAGCTAGATTTTGATGATTTTGAGGTTTGGAAACCATAACTGTATGGATTGTATTACTGTAGAAGCGAAAAATGTTACGCGAAGCAAACCCTGGAGAATTTGCTCTCTAGGGCGATTTTTTTACTGTAGCATTCGATTGAATTCCCACGGATTCGAATGAAAGAAGATTTTGGATTTCAATCGAATACTTGAGGATTTCATTCGAATGAAAGACCGCAGAGGATTTCAATCGAATACTTGAGGATTTCATTCGAATGAAAGACCGCAGGAGGATTTCATTCGAATAAAAGACCGAGGGGATTTCTGTCGATTGAATCCCTAAGGGAATCGATTGAAAGAAGCAATCGAATGCTAAACCCTTAGGCATTCGAATACTCACTGAAAGCTTATGATTTTAAAGGTTCTATGGAATCCAACCTTCATAGTTATGTATGTTTTGGTGTAAATTGAGCATGCATCATGAGGAAGGGTCGTCGTAAGAGTTAGGACGACTTTAGATAATTAGAAGTTCACGCTAAAATTTAACGAAGATCATAAGTGAACCCTAGGGAATAAAAGCAGAGCCGAGGCGACGGATCACCATGGATTCGGACGGCCTTAGCCAGAGTCAGTAGTTATATGGTTAGGAAACCCCTATTCTCTTGGCAAGGTCTTACAAACATGCCCCTCGCCAATTCGCCAAGACGAATTGGTTACGAGCAACACAGGTAAAGAGACCTGATCACGATATGTAAAACGGGCATAGGCCCAAAGATGCAAAACGGGCATAGGCCCACATATGTAAAACAGGCATAGGTCTGTACGAATGATATGATAACTAAGGGGCCCCACTAAAAGACGAAAATGAAACCGGATCGCGTCATAGGGCCGATCTAAGCGTGTCCACACCTAATCACTCATAGGTTTGGTCCCTCGCCATTCCAGAAAGAAGGGATGGTTGCACTAATTGCATTCGATGTTTACCTCCTATGAGCCTTACGTGGTTAGCTACCATACCGGTAAAGAGCGCCGTCGGGTCGATGCAATAGTGGCAAAAAGAGGTTGTAGTCCGAGGCCACGGCTACAAAGGTGTAAGGACTAAGTAGGATGCAGCTACAGAGTGCGTAAGAGATCCCCAGATTCCCCCATGCATTATGAAATAATATGTATGAATTGATGATTGATGTTCTGATGATAAGCATGTATGTATGTCTGTTTAAGCATTATGTATAACTGTTCATGCATTATGTATCATCAAGGGAACGTCCCAAGATGAATAGTACGTCTCTAATAGCAACGCCCAGTTAAAAAGCACGAAGCCCAGGTAATGACAAGATTAGAAACCCAATCACCTAGTAACATAGATAAAGCTGCTCAGGATGTAGGTACAAGATAATAACTGATAGGACTTAGTATTGCATGAAACGTAGAGGTTCTCCTGAGTGGCTGGAGGATGCCCAGTAATTGAACTATAGTAGCCACGCCGAGTTTCCACTAAGAACGCAGTCGTTCTTATCCCCACTCGTGTATGACTCCAACTGACCGGTATGTCGTCACTGCCGCCTAAGGATGTCTGGTTGTTCACGCGCTCTCGACAGCGCAATTATCGGACCTATACCTTACTGGAGACCAGCACATTCGCCCCTGCACACTTTTCGGGAGAGAGCCCAGAGCAGGTACGCCGCAGACTTCACGGGCCAGGGTCATCGGCCATGCGCCCCATCTGGATAGACGAGCGTCCAGGTGGCAGCTCTCACGATTCGATTCATGTTGACGGGGAGGATGTCCCTCCACCAGCAAGACCAGAGCCACCGCTGAGGCCTGAGCCAGAGACAGACCCAGAGCCAGCTACACTGCCAGTTCGAGGATGAGGTATGCGCACCACCGCCCGCAAGAGTGTTCTCCCAGTGCGACCACGCAAATTTGTGCCCCGTGAGTTCACCACCGTGACCGACATTTCCAGCAAGGATGAGGTGGACCCCGGAGAGGGAGAGGAGGATTCTGACGAGTAGCTGCCGGAGAGCCCCTTCAGTGCTGACCGAGAGACGGATGTGAGGGTTGTACCGTACACGAAATGAGTAGTACTCATCTGTGTGCGTAGGTTTCAGTTTGCTCGTAGTATTGTATATAGGTGCCATTGTCTATAGTGTAGTATTACATATGTATGTCCGTAGCCGGACAAGAGGATTTCTACGGTATTAATGTATAATTATGCTTGTTATCTTTGGGGCCGTAACTGTATTTTCTTCGGGTATTCGTCGTACGCCAGGTATGTACTCGTGCTTCATTTATTCCTTTCCATGATATACTTATGCGATATATGGTGCGTATGGCTCGATATTTTCATGGTATGATTAGAAGAAGTTTTAAATTGGCCCGCTATTTTATAAAACCCTAATTTCAAACCAGGATGTAGAATCATAATGGTTCGGAACACCAGAAGAACACCACCTAGCCAGAAAGTCTATGACTTAAGCATAGGCCGACTAGCTAGGGTGTTTCATGAAATATGTCTAAATCATTTTGAATTCAAGGGATTATGATTCTCTTAGCATAATGGTTGATAATGCATCAAATGATTATATTTGCGAGTTTTTGATATATCAACCTACATTGTGCTTATTAAAATGGCTTTTGATGCTAACTAATAATTTGGAGAACTTTCATAGTTTCTCTCTACTTTTAAAAGCATGCATCAAGATCTTCACAAGTGAGATACAAGCCCAAGTAAATCATGGAGGAGTTGAAAGGAGCTAGAATGAACAAGAACTTAAAAGAGATCTCCTCACATACAATGGAATGGAACATTCAAAGAGGAAAGTTAAAGCTCAAAGGATCACTCAAAAGGAACATCACACCCAATCAACTACAATAAGTATCTCTATCCCTAATCTTACATGGTTATCTAAAGTTTGGATAATATGATACTTGAATGCTTAGCATTGTTCCCAAAATATGCTTATCATGACATATGTTTTCTCAAATCATCATCTTCATAAAATCATCTTATTTGAATTGCATCTCCTAATTATGTCATAAAATATAGGGTGGATCTTACTAGATAATATTTATTTATCATTATAACATGTGCCCTTATGATCAAAAAGTTGAAATGCTTGGTTTTACATCCCTATCATGCTTTGGTACACAATGTTTGCTCCAATATGCTTGCACCATTGTGATAACTTGAAATGTGCCTCATATAAACAACAAGTAATAAATAACAAGTGTGTGTTTAAAGCTAAATTTATTTTTGCTCCCCTGCCACCACAAGTTCTCACCACTGTGCTTACTCTGATTTCTGTTAACAAGTAGTTTTGATTGGAATTCCCACGTGCTTTCTCTCAAGGAAAATATATTTCTTATACATATCTTAGGGGATAATTTCTTGAAAAATTATTTTTGAAAGGGGGAGCTCAAGATGTCATAGTATGTCATATACCTAAGCTTCTAATTGGTTAATGTCATCATATGCTTCTTTGAGATAACCATATACCATGACATTGCTTTGTTGAATATGCATGCTACATGTTTGTGAATGTATTTTGAGAACATGCATAAATTGAGGGGGAGACAAAAATTAAAATGGAACCTACCACTTCTTGCTCAACATTTTATAACAAGTAACAAGTACAACCAATTGGTAAGTTAAGAGGATCATTTTTCAAAACATGAAACCAAAACACACAAGTCGTTAACATGACCATCAAGTGGAACCATGGCTTGTAAGTGTTTTGTGTTGCTAGAAAATCTGCTATTGCACTCTTAAAGAGAATAAGGTACATACTCTTCACTTTCATATCCTCTTGCTTTCTTAGTGTGAAATTCAAAATGCATTGCAAGGTACACACTTTTAAAGCTCAATAATCCATACCCCTTTCATGTCTCAATTATCAATGTCTTCAAGTGGTTATTGTCTATCACATGATTTACATCTTGCTTAAACCATTTGATTCTCAAAGGAGATAAAATCATGATATGATCACATTGAAAAACAAAGGGGGAGATGTGTTTTATACTTGTATGCATATATATGGAGATAAGTGCTAAAAATCAAGGGAAAATCTTTTTAATGACTAAATAGGGGGAGGATATAAATAGTGAGAGATGTGCTTTATATCTTATCTATTATTTCTCTTGCATCTTTTTGCTTGTGAAAAGTTAGGACAAGATAAGGTTGATAATATCAATATGGGGGAGAAATAATGTTGAGGGGAGACACAAACAAATAAGGGGAGAAAATTTCTCCTCCCCTTTTTGCTTATGACAAATAGGGGGAGAAATAACAAAAGAAAAGAAAATATGTTATGCCTATTTGTCAAGAGACACAAAAATATGTCTATGCTTATGGTTGTTAATCTTAAATGACATATTTATCTTTTGGTGATTTGTCATCATCAAAAAGGGGGAGTTGTGGAACTAGGTTTCCCTAGTTGTTCCAATTGTTCAATACAATATGTTTTTGATGATGACAAATACAATATGTTCTAATTGTCTATACTTATTGTATATGTTTATATTTGTAGAACTAGGTTCCCTAGTTGTTCTAAATCTTGATGATGACAAATAGAACACAACAAATAGATAATGACAATTAGAATGCAAAAGGATGTTATATGCTACATAGAATACATTTGATCTTGTATGATTGAACTTGATAGTAATCATATAGCTTATACATCATACAATGTTACATTAGAAACATCCTTTTGAGAACATATCCAATAACTCTCTATATGTGCTTGATGGATTAACTATTGGATATATTTGTGTCTATATATGTATATGAATGAATATCAAGTGCTATGGTGTTACAATGCATGCATGCTAAGCAAAGAATGTTATTTGATTAATATAATTTGATCTTTGCCTAACTGTATATGTATGATGCATTGATTAATCTATATATGCATATGAAGATATTGGAACACATTAGACTAACTATGCTTTCTAGTGAATTATCTTGTGTATAGGATAGTCCAAGACATTAAGAACAAGATGGAACAAGAAGGAACATTCATATGATGCCCAAAGTCAAAAGGCGAAGCATGAAATGTCAATTCCATGAAGAACATGCCGAAGATAGGATTCATGAAGAATACCAAGTCCAAGCAAATGGTAAAAAGGGAAATAGTTTCTTAGCACTTAAAGTATTCTTGTCAAAGGAAAATTGATATATATCTCTCTCTAAACTATTATAATGATGCTCTTAAATAATCTTAATCGATTCCAGGACATAAAATGAATTAGACAAACTTAGGAATCAAGAAAGATAAGAAAATGGATGAGTGGCGTGCTCAGCAAAGTAACTTGCACAGTAGTTAGTAAAGTGATGATATCTCGGGCTACAGAACTCCAATTGAGGTGGTTCAAATTGCTACAAAAAGCTAAGAGAAAGATCTACAAATTTGTAAAGCAAGTCATTTTTTGAGTCATTCGAATAACTCAAGAATAGGTCATTCGAATGACTCTGTCATCAGAGGCCCCAACGACTACATTGCATCAGTCATTCGAATGAATTCTAATGAGTCATTCGAATGACTCGAGTCCTGAAGCCAAAAACGGCTAGTTTTTCAATGGATAAAAGTGATTAAAATAATGGGTAATGGCTATAAACAGCTAGTACACTTAGAAACCCTATAAATACCCATTAAACTCTCATTTCTAACTAAGCCTTTGATTCCTATCATCCTCACACTTCATTCTATCAATGGATTAATATTTTCCATCATCATAAGAGCAAAAAGAGAGATATTGTCAATACACCTATAGAGCTTCAATTTGTATTATCTACTCTTGAGAGAATTTCTTATCAAACACAAAATTTTCATACACTTGTAAAGAGGGTGAGGTATCCCTCTAGTTGCTTAGGGTGTGGTATCCCTAAGGTTTGGTTCTTGAGGCTTCTACACAAAGGTGGGGGATTCTAAGTGTAAGGAGTGCTCTTGGATGTAAAGGTTTGTCAAGCACCTAAGTTAGAAGCTTGATGATAGTGGAGAAATCTTGAGCAAGACGCTTGGGGACTGGACGTAGATCACAAGGGTGGTCGAACCAGGATAAATCACTGTTTGCAATCTTTCTAACTCTATCTCTTTATTTATTGCAAAGTTATATTATTGGCTTGTATATTTGAGAATTGCATATGTTGATAAATGTTTATAAGCTGCTTTATTGATCTTGTTGTTTTATTACAAACATAATTGAGCATGCTTATATTACATCTTTAATTATTATATTCCGCTGCGTAGTAACGTTAATTGCATAAAAATGCAATATTTGTTGAAATTTGAATAATTTCTAAAATACCCAATTCACCCCCCTCTTGGGTATTGGTTGCCAAGACCAACAATAAGCTGTTCCATCATTCTTTAGCTCGAATGGCATAACTATATAATAATGATTCACAATGGGAGTAATGAATTTCATTTTCTTCACGTCATCAGGATGCATCACGATTTTGTGGTATCCCAAGTAAGCATCCATAAAACTCATATAATAGAACCTGGAAGACGCATCAACTAATGCATCAATGTTGGGTAGAGGATACGAGTCTTTTGGACATGCTTTATTCTCATTGGTGTAGTCTACACACATGCAACACTTCTCATTATACTTTGGTATCATCGCTACATTAGAAAGCCAATATGGGTAATGAAACACCCTAGCTAACTGTTTACCCGTACGTAGTAAACAATGCTCACTAGGTTGTTATCTACTCGGTCGGAATACCTTAGTCCATAGTTATCTTTCAAAAATAGTGGCTTAAGAAAATAAGGACCAATTTTAAAACTTTTCATATGCATTGGATAAATACTAAAATAGAGCCATGCGTCAGAAAGAATAATATAACCAAGCGTATAACAGTATATTAATAAAGCATTTTTTATACAGTCATGTGGTCCATCATATCCGTCACTTAGTTGTATATACAGTAAGTAAGCTACACGTAACATGTACATAAACTTAAATATCATCTACAGAATCCGAAATATATAACATTAGAATACAAGGCTACTGGAATATTACTCAGTAGGCTTTTGGCAAAAATCCTGGCATCCAGCTCTCTAAGTCCATCTACTATCATGGCCACTCATGGTGCTGTGGCGGCTTATCAGCATTCACAAAATATGAAGCATCTTCGGTACCTGAAGTCATAAAACAGTGGGGATGAGAACAGTAGGTTCTCAGTGGAAATAACTTTAGTTCTTGAGTCTCGCATCAGATTATGTCGGACATCAGGCCGCTCAGAGATCTCTAAGTGACATACATACTAAACAGCCTACCATTTATTATCTGGCCTATCTGAACGGCTTTATCAGCATTATTATGTGACATGGGAACTACTCTTGCTTACTACATTCTCGTGCTGATTAACAGTTCGTAAGTATACATAACCGTCTCGAGCGTGCTCTTGACAGTACGGCATAACGGCAGAATTATACATTCAGAATATTCAGAATACATTCAGCATTCAATTCAGCATAACAGAATCATCAGTGTATGCATCACACAGTTAACCAGAATAAGCATAACTGAATCAGCAGAATATACTCAGTCTAGTCAGCAGCTTCAACATGACAGAGTTATACTTGCCTAACTGAATGTACCAGCATAACAGAATGTAACAGCGTCACAAAATAACAGCATAACAGAATAGCAGTATACAGCAGCATAACAGAATAGCAGTATACAACAGCATAACAGAATAATAGTATACAGCAGCATAATAGAATAACAGTATACAACAACATAACAGAATAACAGTATACAGCAGCATAACAGAATAAGTGTTATTCCCACCATAGTAATGTCCTCTGTTGACACTAGTATGACGGAATAACCTCGCACCCTCAGTATAGGCCGACACTGTCTAGACCTTCCTGTGGTGGGCTTCCACCTGCCGTGTGCCCCTTGGGACCCCTCGACAGTGGGCTGGTATTGTACCCCCACCTAAGCTTGCCCCCGTACGACAATGCATAGGCGTGGTAACCGCACACCTCCAGGTATGCCATCTCGACACCACCTGTGGCGGGCTTCCATCTTCAGTATGTCTATCCGACCTACTGAAATGGGCTTGTAGTGGCTCACGTGATCACGGCCTTTTCAGCATGTGGCTTATAGCCTTTTCAGTATTGAGCATTTAGCCCTTTTCAGCATGTGGCGTATAGCCATTTCAGTATTGGGCATTTAGCCCTTTTCAGCATGTGGCATATAGCCATGTTTCAGCAGCAT
>QANU01014907.1:0-17410 GCA_003254905.1 Nissolia schottii
TCAACAAACAAACCCCCCCATTTACTTAAATATTGATTTGGTTCTAAATTGCTTCCGTGAGAGACGACCCAGGTTAACCCCCTTTACTACGTTCTCGGGCTTTACTTGGTTTATAAATTATTATTTGATCGCGCACTAAAATCTAACGACGTTTTAGTGCTTGTCAGAGTTGTTGAGCGGCACTTGGGATGGTGCTGAGTGTTTCCGCGTAGGGAGACTGAGAGCAGTCCAGAAAGTTGTTGAGTGGCACCTGGGATGGTGCTAAGTGGTTCCGCGGATAGTGATTGAGAGGGGTCTACAAAGTTGTTGATCGGACACAAGGACAGTTTCTGAGTGGGTTCCGCGGAGGTTCCCTGGAGTTGCTGAGTGGTTCCGTGGAGAGTGTCCGAGTGGGTTCCGCAGAGGTATATTATAGTTGCTGAGTCCGCGGAGAGTGACCGAAGTGTTCAGGGAAGCTATTTTGAAGCCCATAGTCTGGCACTTAATGCTGTAATTGTAATTTGTGAATGAAATATGTGAAGTATGTGCATTCCATGCATTTTATGATAAGGAAAGTTAAATAATTAGGAGTAATTATGAGATAAGTAAAGATTATGAAATGAACAATAGGAAACAAGTCATGACATGTTGCAAGTACTGAAAAGAAGTGAAATTCTAAAATGCTGTTGAAAATTCTGAGGCCGTGATCACGAGAGCCAAATAACGATCTCACTTCAGGAGGTCAGAGGGACATCCTGAAGGTGGAAGCCCGCCACAGGTTGTGTCGATATGGCATCCCTGCAAGGTGTGCGGTTATCACGCCTACCACGGTCGAAAGAGGGCAGTGCTAGGTGGGGGTACAATATCCGCCCACTGCCGAGGGGTCAGAGAGGACACGCGGCAGGTGGAAGCCCACCGCAGGAAGGTCGAAAGAGGGCCTACACTGGGGATGCGAGGTTATTCCGTCATAGCAGGGTGGAAAGAGGGCAATGCTATGGTGGGAATAACATATATTCCAAAAGCATGTTCATTCTGCTGTGCATGATTATATGTAACTGTTATTCTGTAATTACCGTCAAAGAGAACGCTCGAGACGGCTATGTATGCAAACGTAATGTTAATAAGCACGAGAACGTAGTAAGCAAGAGTAGTCCCCCTATCACCTAGTAATGTAGATAAAGCCATTCAGAACTTAGGCCAGATAATAATCAGTAGGATGTTTAGTATGTATCCACACTTAGAAATCTCTGAGCGGCCTGAAGTCTGACCTAATATGACCCGAGATTCAAGAACTAGAGTTACTTGCACTGAGAACCTACTATTCTCACTCCCACTGCCTTATGACTTTAGGGACCTACGATGACTCGTACTACGAGGACGCTGATGAGCTGACCGAGGAGCCATGAGCGGCTATGACAGGATATGGACCGGAGATGGCTAGATGCCGGGATTTTGATCAAGGGCATGCTGAGTAGTGTTCCAGTAGCCCTTGCATTTTGATATCATGTATTTTGGATTATGTATATGTTAATTGTACCTTACTTATTGTAACTATAACTATGTGACTTTGTATGATGGATCAAATGAATGTATATTCCATGCTTACTATTATTCGCCTGTTATCCGCTAAGCCCAAAGGCTTTACCGCTTGTTATACTTGTTCTTTCCGACGCATGGCTCTATTTTAATAATTAATCAATGCAAACGAAAAGTTAAAAAATGGGTCCCTATTTTCTTAAACAACTATTTTCAAAAGATAACAATGGACTAAGGTATTCCCACCAGGTGGTAGACAACCTGGTGAGCTTTGCATACGACTTAAGCGTATGCGGTTAGCTAGGGTGTTTCAGAGGCCGTGGTTTATTTATAGACTCAGGGGGTGCATTTAGCTTCTTTACGAAGCTATGGCTTTTCCTTTTCTTTTCTTCTTTTTTTTCATTTCTTTTCCCCTTTTTTTTCAAAATTATCCTTTTAAGCCTAATTACCCTTTTGCCCTTCCTTTAATTTTTATTTCCTTTTATATCCTAAATTTGTTTTCCCCCCTTTGCCCTTCACCCTTTTATTTATTTCCCCTTTTGTCCTTTTCTTTAATTTTTCTATATTTTCCTTTTACTGACGTGGGAATTAATTTCCAAACCAGGTCAATTTATTTCGCGGTCATGTTTGATCGCGTTTTGACATTTTTCAGTCGTGTTCGGATATCCTAAAAATATTCCGAGCACGTATCCGCGATCTACTAATTTCCCGAATCCTAGAGGTATGTCCGGTTAAGATATTCGTGAATTAATTGCCCGGAGGGTAATTTTCACAGATACCTTAAGTGTTTACCGAAATTCTGATTTTTGTCAAAATTTGGCACGGACCTCGTGGTACTCCGTGAGATCAAGAAACAATTACTTGACTGGCGTTTGGAAGTAATTAATGTTCTAAATAATTTTCCCAGTCCAAATAATCGCATCTAACGTGCTTTTAATTAAGCAAAAATTGGGATTTTCGCAAAATTCTCGTAAGGGGAAAATTCGGGATGTTACATTCTACCCCCTTAAAAGAATTTCGCCCCGAAATTCTAGCGCGGCTAGAGGTCTAGGTATCTACTATACTTACCGCGGTTTAATCCTCTGCACCGGCTCCCCTTCGCATGTCCTCATAGTCGGACCACATGGTGAAAACTCGTCCTTGTAGCGGAATCGTCGGTTGGGTTGCGGGTTGGGTCGCGGTGCAATTCCTGGCGAAATGTCTGCTTTCTCCGCATCGGTAGCAGACACCTGACTGATTGACGGGAAGGGCTGCCCTACATACCTTGGTGATGTGGCCGGGTTTCCCACATCGGTAGCAAACGTCTTTCCCCATCATGCACACTCCACTGTGAAGCCTACCACACTTCTGGCAAGGAGGCCTGGGCTCTCCTCCTTGTCGTAGTTGACCTTGCTGGGACTGGTCCGGGGTCAGTTCTTGTTGTTGCTGCTGCGGCTGGTATGGATATCGTCCTCCAGGTCCCTTCTTCCGGGGTTCCTGTGACTGGTTCCCTTGCTCCACTGCCTTCCTTTTAAGGCACTCATTTCTTGTAGTCGTCAGGTTAGCGGTTTATTCCTCCAGGGTCAGGCATGTGTTAACCAAGAGGGTGTAGTTACGAATGTACAAATGGTTAACAGACGTCTGAAGCTCTGGCTTTAACCCTCTTTGGTATTTCCCGCACTTCCACACCTCGTCTGGGTTGAGCTGGTACGTGCGAGAGTAACGACACAGTTGCTGGAAAGTTGCCGTGTACTCGGCTACCGTCATGTGGCCCTATTGTAGTCCAAGGAACTCGGCCTCTTTCTCCTCCCTGAGTCCAATCAGAAAATACTTGTCCATGAAGGCCAGAGTGAACTGGGCCCATGTGATTGGGGCTTCTCCTTCAGTCAGGAGGGGGCTAGTGCTGTCCCACCATTCACCTGCTACCCCCCGCAGCCTTCGGGTAGTAAACCTGACCTTCTGGTCATCTGTTTAGCGGAGGTCACCCAAAACATGCTCCATTTCCTTCACCCAGAAATGAACCTGCTCCGGGTCTATTATCCCTTCAAAAGTTAGAGGGTTGGCTCGCATAAAGTCAGTGTACTGCTTTGCGTCAGCATCCTGCTCAGGTGAATGTAGTTTCCCTTCTAGGCGGCATGGCTGGTTTGGTCGCACCTGCAAAATCCTGAGTTGATAAGTCTCAAGACAAGCTAGTGCACAAAGTTCCAGCACATACAACTTAGCAGAGTATACACCGTGTGAAACACCCTAGCTAACTGTTTACCCGTACGTAGTAAACAATGCTCACTAGGTTGTTTTCTACCTGGTCGGAATACCTTAGTCCATTGTTATCTTTCGAAAATATTGATTAAGAAAATAGGGACCCATTTTAAACTTTGCATTTGCATTGAATAATTACTAAAATAAAGCCATGCGTCAGAAAGAATAAATATAGCAAGCGGTAAAGCCCTTAGGCGTAGCGGATAACCGTATCGTAATAAAGCATCAAATATACATTCATGTGGTCCATCATACAAAGTCACATAGTTATACTACAATAAGTAAGATACAAATAACATGTACATAAGTCAAAATACCATATACATAATCCAAAATACATAGTATCAAAATGCAAGGGCTACTGGAATACTACTCGGTATGCCCTTGGCAAAATCCTGACATCCAGCTATCTCTAAGTCCATATCCTGTCATAACTGCTCACGGATCCGCGGGCGGCTCGTCAGCATCCTCAAAATAGGAGTCATCATCAGTACCTGAAGTCATAAGGCAGTGGGAGTGAGAACGGTAGGTTCTCAGTGGAAATAACTTTAGTTCCTGAGTCTCGTATCATATTAGGTTGGACTTCAGGCGGCTCAGAGATTTCTAAGTGAACATGCATACTAAACATCCTACTGATTATTATCTGGCCTAAGGTTCTGAATGGCTTTATCTACATTACTAAGTGATAGGGGAACTACTCTTGCTTACTACGTTCTCGTGCTTATTAACATTACGTTTACATACATAGCCGTCTCGAGCGTTCTCTTGACGGTAATTACATAACAGCAGAATCATACATTACATATGCATAACAGAATTATCAGAATGAACATAGGTTTTGGAATATATGCTATCCCCACCATAGTAGTGCCCTCTTTTGACAATACTATGACGGGATAACTACGCACCTCCAGTTGGTCCTCTGTTGACCTCTGCGGTGGGCTTCCACCTGCCGCGAGCCCTTTCTTGACCCCTCGGCAGTGGGCGGATATTGTACCCCCACCTTAGCTTGCCCCTTTTTCGACAATGCTAGGCGTGGTAACCGCACACCTCCAGGATACCTCTTTGACCTCCTGAAATGGGATCATTATTTGGTATCTCGTGATCACGGCCTTTTCAGCATTTATTTTCATTCAGCATTTTCAGCATTTTTCAGCAGTAATTCAGCATCTCTTGCTTTCTGTACCTGCAGCATGTCATGACTTGTTTCCTATGGTTCATTTCATAATCTTTACTTATCTCATAATTACTTCTAATCCTCTAAACTTGCTTTATCATGAATGCATGGAATGCTACACATTACGTCATATATTGCATATACTTCACATATTCATATACTGCATATACCTCACATATTTCAGTTATCAAGCATAGTTATAACATTGAGTGTTAGACTATGTGCCTCAAGATGGGTTCCATAAACATTCTGGTCTCAAGCCGCTCAGCGGAAACTACTGTCCGCTCAGCGGTTTGAGCTCCTCGCGCTCAATGCTTAAAACATTACCGCTCAGCGGTAAGAGTCTTATCGCTGGCGGTAAGAGTCTCATTGCTCAGCAGTATGACACGTGTTCAAAATATCTTTTCAGCCTTATCCTTTAAGAAAATATCTTCCCATCCTTATCCTTATCCGCGGTGAGCTTCAGACCGCTCAGCGCTCTAAAGTTCACGTTCGAAAAATAGAGATGCATTATGCTCAGCAGCGCCTGGAGCCGCTCAGCGGTAACTGGGCAATGCTGAAAACAGAATGCATCGTTTTCTCCCCGTTTCTTCCTCTTTCTCCCACGGAACCTTCTTGAGTTTTTACACATATTCCACACATAATAATCCTACCTAGTCCAGGTCACAAGACCCTTCAGAATCATCTTCCTAAGCCCTAGCATAATTTCTAACATACATAAACATACATACAAAAGAATCACACACACACATAATCATACAACCAAGCATCCACCATCAAGAGGTGAGGAACTAGAGTTACCCACTTCCTAAAGACCTTTTTGATGATGGGGGAAGGATTAAATTAAGCTTGATTGCTTGAGTCTTGCTAAGAAGTGAAACACTTGAAATAGTTATGGAAGCTTAGGTTATGGAAGCTTGGGGTCTTCTCACCAAGGGAAGAGGAGGGCTACGGGCTTGTGCTGCTACTTGCTTAGTTATGTGTGTAAAAATAGAAGAATACAATCAAGGCAAAGATGGATTCGGTGGTGAGCTTTGGATGAGCTTGGATGAGCTTTTGTTTGGCATAATTAGGGATAAGTAAAATGAAGAAGGCTTTGGTGTGGGATCTCATGGGTGAGGGGCTGCCGTGTGACAGTTTGTGGCCCTTGGCCATCCATGTGTTAAATTTCTATGTGTGTTTTTGGTCGTGTTTTCTCATTAACTATTTATGTCCGGAGGTCCTAAAAATATTTCGGACATACCGTTTTGACCTACTAATTTTTCTTGTTAATATTTAAATCTTTGTCGAGATATTCTCGAATTTATTTTCATATTAGTGTATTTTACGGACTCCTTTGAGTCATGATTAAATTTCAATAATAACCTAATATTGACCCGAACGTCACAGGACTCCACGAGATCGCAAAATTATTACTTTTAGCTAATCTTACAGGATTAAAATTAATACTTATATTTTTATTTTATTTTATTTTATCTTTTCTTATTACTGTATTTTTAATTATTTATTATGCGAAGTCTTCGTGAAGGGAAAAATCGGGTTGTTACATTCCACCCCCTTCAAAAAATGTCGTCCTTGAAATTGAAAGATAAGGATAAGTCCATACCTTTCAAATAACTCCGGATAGGCTTTCTTCATGTCGGCTTCTAGCTCCCATGTCTGCTCTTCTAATTCCCCGTTCGCCCATACCACTCGTACCATAGGGATATCCTTGTTCCTCAACTGACGAATCTTGTGATCAATGATTCGTTGCAGCGTGAGCGGTAGGGATAAATCTTCTCTCAACTGTATCTGCTCTAGTTGTAGCACATGATCGGGGGACGCATAGTACTTGTGTAACTAGGAGACATGAAAGACATTGTGGATGTTGGCTAAGTTCGGCGGAAGAGCTATCCGGTACGTTACCGGTCTAATACGCTCTAGGATCTGAAAAGGTCCAATGAATCGGGGGTTCAGCTTCCTGATCTTCAAAGACCTTCCAATACCTGTCGCCGGAGTAACCTTTAGGAAGACATGATCTCCCTCTTGGAACTCGAGCGGTCTCCTCTGATTATTTGCATAACTCTTCTGTCGGCTTTGCGCCGTGAGCACTCTCTTTCGCAACAGCTTCATCAATTCTTCTGTCTCTCAAGTTTCCTCAGGGTCTAGACAGCGATACTGACAGTTCCTGCCATATAATGCTTCGAACGGAGCCATACCAATGCTAGTTTGATAGCTATTATTGTAGGCAAACTCCACGAACGGTAGTATTCCCTCCCAGTTTCTCGGCGTGTCTAGCGCACAGGCTCTTAGCATATCTTCCAAAGTCTGAATGGTGCGCTTGGACTGACCGTCCGTCTGAGGGTGATACGCTGAACTCAAGTGCAACTGAGACCCATACGCCCTCTGAAAAGCAGTCCAGAATCTGGAAGTAAACCTGGGATCCCTGTCTGAAATAATGGAAGATGATACTCCATGTAACCTTACCACCTCCTTAACATACAGCTGTACAAGCTTCTCCAGCGGGTAAGTCATCTTGATCGGAATAAAGTGAGCAGCCTTAGTCAATCTGTCCACAATTACCCAAATGGCATCTACTCCTGTCCGAGTACACGGTAACCCTGAGACAAAATCCATCGCTATGGCCTCCCACTTCCATTCTGGAATCTCTGGAGGATTCAGCAACCTTGGCGGTCTCTAATGCTCAATCTTCACTTTCTGACAAACCAAGCACTTCTGTACCCAGTCCTCGACATCCGTCTTCAATCCTGGCCACCAAAACATCTGCTTGAGATCATGGTACATCTTGGTGGGACATGGGTGCATCGTGAAATGACTCTTGTGAGCCTCTTTCAAGATATCCTCCCTTAAGCTGCCTTCCTTGGGCACGCAAACACGCCCGTCAAATCGCAAAATCGCATCGTCGCCTGTCGTCGCTTCCTTGATCTTACCCTCTTCAACAGCCTTGTGGAACTTACCCCAAGTGTCCTCCTGACAATTCTTCTGAGCCTCTACTATTCTGTGCTTGAAATCACTGCTGACCTGTAGGGGATACAACGTCAACCGGTTATGTTGGCGCGCAACAGTCAAGTTGAGGTCACGAAATTCCTCTAGCAACTTCGCCTCCTGTACCATCATCTGAGCCATCTGTAAAGACCTTCAGCTCAAAGCATCAGCCACTACATTGGCCTTCCCAGGGTGATAGTTAAGATTGAAATCATAATCCTTAATAAATTCAGTCCACCTCCTTTGACACATATTCAGTTCCTTCTGGTTGAACAGATATTTTAGACTTTTGTGATCTGAATATACCTCAAACCGAACTCCATACAGATAATGCCTCCATATCTTTAATGCAAAAACTGCCGCAACCAACTCTAGATCATGCGTAGGGTAGTTTACCTCATGCTGCTTCAGCTGTCTAGAGGCATAGGCTATCACCTGGCGTCATTGCATCAGCACGCATCCAAGTCCAGCACCTGACGCATCACAATATACCTCGAAAGGTTCCTGGGGATCAGGCAATACTAGTACTGGAGCGGTGGTCAATTTCTCCTTCAGCTCGCAGAAACTTCTTTCACATTCTGCGGACCAAACCATCTTTGCTCCTTTCCTGGTCAGCTTCGTCAACGGCAAAGCAATCTGTGAGAACCCCTGGATAAACCTCCGATAATATCCAGCAAATCCCAAAAAGCTCCGTAACTTTGTAACTGAAGTGGGTCTTTCCCACGTTTTGACTGCTTTGACCTTACTGGGATCGGAACGCTGTCTTAGCTATATCCTCCTCCCGTACTCTAATCTGGTAGTGCCAGACCGTAAATCAATCCTCGAAAAGATCATTGCATCCTTCAACTGGTCTAGAAGATCATCACTCAATTAATTGATATGTTTTGCATGTTATCCTTTTATTTGAGGAATTGAGAAAATCGGCAAAATAAGGTATTATTTTACTCTTAGAATTCAATATTTCTTTTGTAGTTTTCTATTTGAATTACAGGAATGAATGTTCAAGAAGATCATTGAAGATAAGAAGAGAAGCTTTGGAAAAGGGCAAAAGAGGAAAATCAGAAAGCAACATCGCTCAGCGCATAAGCCACATCCACTCAGCGCTCCAACAACTATCGCTCAGTGCATAAGAAGAAACCGCTCAGCGAATCATAAATCACCGCTCAGCGGTGGTGCCCTAGCCGCTGAGTGAAAGTACCCCACTTGCACCGGCGCATTTAATGCGCCAGCCTGGCGCCAGCTCAGATTCTGGCGCTGCCTTTGCAAAAGCTGACCGGAGCATTTAATGAAGCCACGTAAGCCGCCGGAGTTGACCAGACCGCTCAGCGCTACCGCCAAACCGCTCAGCGAAATACCCCAAACCGCTCAGCAGCGGTGCTAAACCGCTGAGCGATGCCCTCAGACCTTGGCCTATAAATAGGAGGCCAAGGCTCTCATTTGGGGCATCTCTTGTATCACCCATCCATTCCTTTCCCCACCCATCCAAGCTCTCCTAGCCTAGAGAACTTCATATTCCTCCCTCCATATTCTATTTCCTACACTCTTTTTCTTTTTATGCACTTTAGGTTTATGTTAGAGTGCTTGTTAGAAATCTTTCAAGACTTGTAACGAAGTTCTGCCGGATTATATCCAGGTTCTATTGTTTCAATTCTCCATTGTCATTTACTCTTTCTTTAAGCTCTTTACTTATTATGAGTTTTAATCCTCCACCCATGGAGGAGTAGTTTCTTAATATCTTGCATGCGGTAACTCTAAATTAGGATTAATTTGAGGTTTTGCGCTTAATGATTATTCATGTATTGTTCCACCCTAATTTAATGATATAGCGATTGCACGTTATTAGTTAAGGGTTAAATCTAGATTAATGAATCTTGACGATTGTAAGACTTATTAAACTATGATTAAGGAACTTTCGAGGAACTAATTAGATTTAATTAGGTTGTGCAATTGGAACATAATTAATATGGGATTTAATGCTGAGATCTTAGTTTTAATTCCTGTATTAACAAAAGCTTAGGGAACTGACGATCGTAGTCTCTAAATGAATTGCAAATTGGTTAGAGATTTCAACCAATAAACAACATCCTATTTTATGAATAATGAATTAAGAACCAATGAAAATTAATCCTTGATTTAGAAACGCCGTATGCAGGATATTGCTTTTATCATTGTTGACTTATTCTCGTTTTGTTCTTGATTTTACTTTCATCAAACCAACCCCCCGATTTAGTTAAACTTGTAATTGGTTCTAAATTTGCTTCCTTGAGAGANGCGAAGACACAATTTCTCAATTGATTTCCCTTAGAATGTAATTCACGCATCATTGCACCAAAAGAGTAAATTGATACCATGCTTACTAAATAGTGTAATGTTACCCTGTAATGATATATATTGTGTTCTTTTGTATCCATAAAAAAGGGGACCTAATAGCATGCCACATATATAAAAAGAATCAAAGGACAAGGCATGACCAAAAGTTTCACTGATGACGAAAACTAACTGATTCTTTTTACAAGGCATCTAAACTCTAATGATATTCAGAAAGCAGCACAGAGATTCCAAGTAATAAAACCTTCAGATATTGTAGTGATTGAAAATGCGACATTGGTTTTATTGATGCCTTTTCCTCATTAATTGCGCGCGCCTGCTACCAAATTAGTACAAGTGTTAGCTAGTAATCTGAAAATGTGACATTGATTTTAATGATGCCTTTCCTCGTTACCTGAAATATACCAGCTGCTTATCAATCAGTACTCATTTTGTCCACTTTTACATGTCATTCTTGATAAATATATACAAATTAAAAAAATAATTAATTTGTATATACTTAAAAAAAACATTAAATTCTTAGATTAAATTACTTTAATAAAAAATTGTAATGCAATTAATATAATAGTAAAAAGTTTACACCCTTTCAGTCTAATTTTAGTTGTTACTTTTAAAGCAAAATTTTGTCCAAAATTAATTATCATTTATTTAGATTAAGAAAGTATTAATTATATTTTTTTTAATTTTATCTTTGTTTGTCATAAACCCTTTATTTCTTGTATTAATCACGGTTTCAATTTTCCAAAACTTAAAATTCTATCCCACTATAACTTGCCTTAATGCATTCTTGCTAATTACTCTCGCCCCAATTTCCATCTATTAATGTTATTGGTTGTCCATCTGCATCATCAATGTCAAAAGAAATGACATCCATATTAAGGTTGGGAATTTGGTTACTCATATTTGTTTAATGTGTAAAAGTTTTTCATTAAAGTCTTGTTATTTAAAGAACAATTTGGTGGGATGTTGAATTTTATTTTACCTCTTACACTAAGTATTTATACGGGTAAACTTTCATACTTAAAAGATTCAAATTTAATTTTAATTTTCATTTTTTTTATAACTCTAGCTTGATTGCATTGTATACCCAACATGTCACAACTTTTCAAATGAAAAGTTACGTGCATTAAGGCTAGAGCAAGTACTCGTGTTATTGGGGTTTTAGTATTGTGAATTACTGTGTAGTGTGTACTTACTCGTGTGCATTAATAGAATGGTGAGATAGAGAGAAAAAAAATACTTATGGGCAATTTAGTTTAAAGGCTTGATATTCTTTTTAAGTTAGTGCAAATTAATTATTTTTTTAATCTGTGTATTTTTGTCATAAATGGCAATTAAAACTGATCGGAGAGAGTAATAAATAGAGGCATAGTTGAAAACATAGCAATTAATACTTCCTTAATCTAATCAAACGATAATTAATTTTGGACGAAACACAACATAATAGAGTGGACGGAGGGAGTATATGTATTAGCTAATTCTAAATAAATTTTTCTTTGTGGGAAATTCTCGAGGATGAAATCAATTTTATTAGGATTGTTTGGTTGCTTTTCAAAATGTGATTTTTCTTGTGCCCCGCGAAATATTTACTCATCTCTACTAAATTATTCATTTTAATAATTTTTAAAATTAAATACATGGATTTGTCATTATTTTATGTATTATATCATTTAATATGATAAATTAATATTTTTTTAATATATTATTTATAAAAAAAGTATATCATAAACTCAAATGATACTTGAATTTTCTAAACATCTTATAAGTTGACTATTTCAATAATTTGACTAGTAAAAAATTTGTCAAGATTGCATGAAACGTAAAATAATGACAAATTTCCATGGGGTTAGCTTTAAAATAATTAAAAATAAATAAATTTAGTAGAAATAAGAAAATACCATGCGAGACATCAAAAAACTCACATTTTTAACATGAATAATTTTGCTTTTTTACTGTGTTCATTTGTTTCCCCTTGAGAACACTTCTTTTCCTATAGTTCAATATCTAGTATAATAAGATAACAAGATACATAACATAACGCTGGATTGATTCAAGTAGTTTTGACATTTACTTCTTTTAAGAAAAGTTTTTGAGGTTGAGTTTTATATATATATATATATATATGAAAAAGAAATTAGTTCTGAGAGAACTTTGTCCTTGTAATAGATTGGCCTACTAGCAAAAGTCAGATCAATTATCATGCAGTAGTGGCCTACTAGCAAGAGTCAGATCAATTATCGTGCAGTAGTGGTTTGGAACCGGAAGAAAGAAAAGTACATGTGACATGAGTTGCCGACCAACTTACTTCCTGTTATGGACTGGGCCTAGAAGGCCCATTCCGTGAAGCATCCACCTTTGGCCCACAGCGCAGCCCAACTAGAGGATGTAAAGGCCCACAACCGCGGAACGACCCAACAGAGCTAGCGCAACCCAAGCCGGCCTCGACCATAATGGACTCCCCCCAGCGGACATCACGCCGCGATCCCTGGAAACAGAACAAGAAGGATATTTGCGGGACTGAGGGAATCACGGGTACCATCCAGGTATTTAAATAGGGCCAGCAACCCAGGTACGCTCTCAGACTCTACACCCCTTACTTTTCAACAAACATCTTGAACCTCTTCTGACTTAGGCATCGGAGTCCTTGCAGGTACCCGCCTCGGCTGACCATCACCCTCCATGGAGCTCCAGGATCCGAACTGTACCACTCTGGTACACTTCTACTTCGGAGACACCATGTTTGGCTTCTTGCAAGTATGAGAACTCAAGGCTAGGCTTGTAATTATATGTAAATATCAGGGACATATTAGTCATTGTATCTGTTGAGTTAGTTAGATTAGTTTTTCTGTTTTTCTTAGTTAGCATAGTTAGTTAAATTCAGTTATGCTTCAATAGCTTTAGTGGCTATTCTTTCTATAAATGTATAAAAGCCAAAGTGTTCAATAGAAAAGAACTAAGTTCTCATTTTCATCCCAACACTAATTCAGAGATTCTAATATGGTATCAGTGAATTGAGTTTCACGCTTTTGTGCACTTCTTCCTTTTCTCTATTTTTTTGGAGTTTCCTTCTCTTGGTTCACTACAAGAAAAACGTTAGTTACCGTTAGATTTTTTCTCGATTATTGTCAGAATTTTTTGCTTTTTGTCGGTTTTACCATTGGAAATGCAACCGACGGTATAAGCCTCGATGGTAAGTTATTACCATTGGATATCACAATCTGACGGTATTTACTATTGGGGTAGCCTGGCGCAAATGGCGGTCCAGGAAAGGTTCGTACTAAACCGGTTACCTTCGACTAAAATCGATGGTAATAATATTAACATTTTATTCTATTTACCGTCGAAATTAACCGACAAAAATTCAATGATATTTTATTCATAAATTTTTTACGATTTACCATTGGGTAGAGTCGACGGTAATATATTAATATTTTATTGCATTTACCGTCGAATATAGTCGACGGTAATAAGTCAATATAATATTAATATTTTTCAAAATATACCGTAAAAAAATTGACGGTAATTATGAATATTTTATTAATATTTTGAAAATATTACCATATTACTATGGTTATTGTCCAACGATAAAGATAATTAATTAAAAATATTAAATTATTATTTAATTGATCAATTATTTAATTTAATAATATTTTAAATAAATATAATAAATAATTAAATAGAATATATAACCAAATATTTATCTATTTATTTTAATACATAAATAATAAATTATCCTTATAAATAATTTAATATTAAAAATAAATTTTTCCAATAAAATTTAATAAGAAAATTACTAATAATATTGAAATGAAATTATATTACAAATTCTCAAATTACTGCGTATACTATTCTGAAAGGCAAAAACTGTCATCGTCATTTTCAGAATTAAGTTGATCATTGAACTCTTCTTCTTCTTCATTATCGTAATTATCTATATCGATTTCTTCACTAGTTGCATGTTGTTGGAGGTTAGGAAGTTCAACTATTTCAGGTTTATGATCAAATGTACTGCTACCTAATGTGTTAGAAAATGTAGACTCAACAATTATCGTTGCAGGGATTGGCTTCGGCAGTTGATATGCTTGATCAAATGCATTGTCTGATTTCATCATAACTTTCAATCTTGATTGGCTAGCTCTTGGATAGTTTGCGTAATAAACTTGTTTTGCTCTTTTCAGCAATAATAAATGGATCACACCCCATATACCGACTTGTAGGATTGATATCNCTTCCAGGGGCAGACGTGAGCTATGATAAGCAACGAGAGGATCAGAAAAGAACGGAGGACAAGTCACCAATGACGGACAAACAGATCTTCAAGGCTATGAAGACATGCTGGGCTAGTGATACGCTAGCCGAACCTTTGTGATGTACATGGATAACTATAACATGTATAAGCAACTTTATTATAATATTATATGATTGGTTGTACTCATCTGTGAAGGACCAGGTACTTGCTTATGTAATTATTCATGCTATGAATGGCTATTAGTTGTATGCCTCAAGCACTATCGTTTGCCTTATATATACACTTTGATTCACACATGGCTCATATTTTATGAACAAGGACTCAGTAGAAAAGTTTTAAATTGGTCCATATTTTCCTTAAACTAGTATTTTCGAAAAAGAAATGAGGGACTATGAGTATTCCCACCAAGTGATTAACAACCTAGTGAGCATTGCATACTGCTCAAGCGTATGCAGTTAGCTAGGGTGTTACAGTTGGTATCAGAGCAGTTTGGTCCAAGTGAGCCTGAGGACTGAGCTTATCTGCACTTCCGAGCATACTCTCTTGTTAGCTTGCACGATGTTTAAGTATAACACCTTGGTGTATAAGGTCTAAGTGTATGGGTCGGGGTTCACTGGTACCGGAACACCGATTTTTCCTTGTTTCTTGTGCACATTCAGAATCAGTTCGCCAAGCACTAAGTCTTATCTTTTGAGATAAGGGGTAGTGTGGCATAATGCACTCTAACACTTTGCTTTCATTCAATTGTTGCGTTTTTCAGGAACATAGCGCCTAGCTAACTCTGTGTCTTGTTAAGTGTATTCAGGGCTTGATAGCTAGTGCAGAGTGGACTCTGTAAATCTTATTCTCGAGGAACTTGGCCTTCGGCTAAGTGTCTCCCTGCGATTAGACCGTTACCCATTGGAAGAGGACGGATTGTTCGGGAAATGAACCCCTAACCAAGGGGAAACCCTTTGTTCATTATCTGAATTAAAGCACTCCTTCACACAATGCATCCTCTCTCCTCGTAAAGGATTCTTTGGAAAATTCCTTACTCCTATCCTTGATGAGACACTCCCCTATGTCTTATATTCCGACCTTTATAAGAGATCCTATGGAACGACCCGAGCCTTTACATCCTTTTAAATTCAGTGCCTCTGCGAATCTTTGACTTTCCTTGTGGAGAGTTTTCAGGTAAGGATCGAATGTTCTCTTCTTCCGAAGGAATAGACTCTGAGATAGGTCTTTCCCTTCTTTCCGTGGCCTATCCTAAGGATCATGCCACCTCGTTCACCCATAATCTAGTTGGTTTTGTCAATTTGTTCCGATGGAGTCGGATCACGATTCTTTTTGCTTCTTGAGCAGATCAAGCCTTCGCTTTCCGAAATTCGAACCATGATGCAAGTTGTACCCTTTGCATCTGATAGGAAAATTTCACTTAACAATTTTTATAAACTACCTATGAAAAGCATTCAAAAATAATAATAATAATAATAATGAAATAATAAAACCCCTTAAGCATATGGTAAGATTTTCGAATGACTAAAAAGATCTTTAGAAAACGCCTGGTTACCTTGGGTAACCCATGAGGTTGGTTGGGGGATCGGTGGAAATCTGATAGTGAAAAGACTGGTAGGAATCTTATAGGTTTAGTATACCCTTGCCTTCGCCATAAGTTTAAATGTTATGAACAGACAGGTTATTCCCTTCAGGACACGTCCTTTAAACTAGGATCCCCAACCAAATTCCTTACCCCATAAATCCCATAGGAGGGAAACAATAGAAGAATGAGGGGTTAGAGTTGTTTGGAGGAAAATTTAATGCAATAGAATACTCTTAATGCCAAGTGATGATTCGGTAGGACTAAGTATAGGAGCCTTTGCCCTAGTTTGGATAATTAGAAGGATCAGGAGTGAGACGACATCTAGTGAAACCTTGAGAAATCGTGGGAGAGAATTAAATCTAAAGTATGTGAGAGAAAATAAAGAATGATAAATAAGTGGATACTTTGATGGACCTTGTGTCTCGATTAACCCAGTACATAGAGAAGACTAGGAACTATTTAAAGCAGATCATTAGTAAATAATGAGGTGACCCTCAGAGTTAACAAACTATTAGAGAAGTTAGGGAACCAAGACCAAGGAGCATTTGATTCGTGGAGATAAGGCAAATTTTAAAGGAGATTCCATGCCCTGATTTGCCTAGACAATCTGTTTCACCACTAAGGAGACTGAAGAGCGCATCCGAAGAGTGGTGGGGTGCCGTTAGACCCCTCGTGAGTAAGGGGAGGTCCAATTTACTGGGAGTTAATGCAAGACAGTAATTGCCAACCTATATTTCCCTGGAAACCTTAAGACCCCGAAGGAAGTCGAGTTATGGGAGCAGACACACGGGGACACACGTAGAGAGCTTGGGAACTCGTGGGAGACAAGAAGGGTAAGAAGAAGATGGTCGTGCATGAAGAGCAACGGCCAGAACCACTATGGGAAACGCGACAGCTTCCCTAAACCCGCCACTGTAACCTTACCCACAACGCAACAACTAAGATTAGGGATTGCCATAGCGGCTGAAGAGGCGCGGGGATACGGACAATCAGGGTAACAGGCGAAAGGAGGTAGGAACCTTAACCGAAAAATGGAGGACGACGGGAGAAAGGCTTACCCTGGATTGTTCCAGAGGTACGAATTCACGGTGTCTCTAAATTTCGAGGGCAAAATTTTTCTAAGGGGGGTGGAATGTAACATCCCGATTTTCCGTTAGAGAAATATTCGTAAAATATAAATAATTAATTAATTTTCTAAGCATGATTAGGGAATTAAGATGGAAAATTTTAGTTAAAATATCCCTAGGAATTTGGACGTGTCGCGATAGAAAATTCGGCGACAACCGAACAGCCGTTGTTCGCCGATGAACCTTTGGCACGCAAAACGGTGTCCGTG
>QANU01014931.1:0-12303 GCA_003254905.1 Nissolia schottii
ACTTTTACATTCAGCAATTTACAATTTCCGCTGCATTTAACAATTATCAATTATTTGGTTAATCGATGGGTCTTGGTCTCAATTTGGGGATTAGGGTTTCACATCTTGCAAAGAAACAAAAATCTGAGAAAAACAAGAGAAACCTAATTCACCCCCCTCTTAGGTTGCTATCTGAAGTTACAAGCTCATATCTTATGCCTTAAAGTAAAAAGATTCCACAAATGGGTTCATATTTTCTACATAACAAGTATTTCATAAGATTATAAGTATTTCCACCAAGCAGTTAACAACCTAGTCTGCAATGCTTATGACTTAAGCATAAGCTAGCTAGCTAGGGTGTTACATCTTAACTCGCTTATAACTTGCATGCTAGAGTACTTGTAGGTACATCTCCCTTCATCGCCATCACCTATCAATAACAAGGATTTTCTTGCAGAAGGATCACTCAATCACGCTTTTGTTTGCCACCTTCCAACCTTCGATTATAACCATGTAACTTGAAACCTTAATCTGTATACTAGGTGAGTGTTGTAATATCCCGCTTGTTCCTTAGTAAAGATTTTGCGTAATAAATAAATATACGAACTATTTATTTAGACTGGAAATTTAAATCACCAATTTTATTTTCCAAAAATGCCAGTCAAGGTAATAGTTTCACGGTCTCGCGAAATTTTGCAAGATCTAGATCAATTATCTTTCGTCGCTGGAATTTAATTACGTATCGAAGGTATCCGTAAAGCACACTTTTACAAAATTAAATTTACAAATACCTTGGAATAATTTAAATTCCTTATTAGAAAAATTACTAGATTAAGATGGTATGTTTAGAAAATTTTTAGGATATTTGTACACAAAAAGTTAATGACCAAACACAATCAAATTCACACACCAAAACTCAATAGAAGACAAACACACACGGCTGCCACAAGAACAGTTCCGCAGCGCACACACACCACACAGCTAAGTCAAACAAAAGTCATACTTATCATCTTATGTCCACTATTCATGCCACCTAGATGTTCTTATCCTATTTTCATTCTTTTTTCCCTAAATTAATGGCCCAAGAACCGGCCACACCTTCTTCCATCTTCATTTGTTTATTTAATTTCCATTCCTTTATACATTTCAGCGAAACCCAACCGTGGCCTTACATAATTCACTCACGGGTTGCTTAGTATTTACTTGCTTTCATTTCCTTGCTTTCTTTCTTCTAACCAAACCGAAGCCATACTCACACACTCAGCCCTCCTTCTTGCTTTTCATTCCCTTGCAAAACCGTGAGGGAACTCTACACCACCATCTCTCAAGTTTCATTTTCTTTCTTCCCTTGAAGCTCCAAGGCTCCCTAAGGGACTTGTCTCAAAGCTTCTTAACCCTTCTCAAAAACCTTCTTAGAGGTGGGTAACCTTGGCAAGACCACCACTTTAGTGGTTTATGTGTGATATTTTGTTGTATTTATTATGTTGTTGTGTGCTTGAAAAGCACATGGTGTTTCTTATGTATTGTTGGATATGAGTATGCATAGGTATGGATAATGTTCTTAACCTTAGAATAATGAGTTTTGATGGTTTTATAGGACAAGAGAAACTCGGTTTCAGGGAGGGAAAACTTAAGGAAATGTTTAGTGAAAGTGTTAGCAAATAGAGTCAGGAGTCTTGGTGGTGTACAGTAGTAAAAGGGGAAAAGAAAAGGAAGGTGTGAGGGAGAGGAAGCAATCGGTTTTGATGTGTACCTTAGGGAGGAAAGTAGTTGTAAAATTTTGGGAATAGTGTGGGAGAATCTTAGTAGTGTATGGTGGTAAGAGAATAAAAGAAAAGAAGGGTACACAAGGTGATGACTGGATTCAGTTAGGGTTGTGTTTGGGTTAGAGGAATTAGGTTTTGGGTAGATTGCGTTGGTGAAGTTGAAAAGGATAATAAGAGTATGAGTGAATAAGTAAGAGAGATAGGCTTCAAGTTGAGAGAAAATATGAGGTTTAGGTAGTAAGTGTGGATGATGAAAGGAATAAAAAAAGGAGTGAAGTTGTCGACTTTGCACTTCAGATAGCTGAGCGACCCTTGAGAGGCCGTTGAGCGACCTGGGAAGTCCAGTGGCCGCTAAGCGACCCTAAAGAGGGTGTTGAGCGACTTGAGAAACCCTAGTCCACTGAGCTATCATAGGTAGAGCGCTGAGCGACCTGAGAAGTCCTTAAGGTTCTACATATCCCAACAAGCACAATTTCACCATAGTTTATGCATGATGATTATATGTGATTATATGTGATTAACTGTATTTATGTGCAATATGTATACTATGCATCATGAGGAAATGGGATGTCATTAGAACGTTAGGACAACCTTAGATAACTAGAAGTCACGTCACCTAAGTATATAGAGATAATAAATGAATGTAGGGAAAGAGAAAAGTCTTAAGAAGGTTCCGACCACAGAAGGTCTGGAATACCTTGACGATGAGAACATAGTTATATGATTAGGGAAATTCTCTCTCTTGGCCTGTGTATAGACACGTCCCTCACCATTCGACAAGAAGGAATGGTTAATATTATGAAAACAAGCTTAAACTTACAAGGAAAAATACGATATGAGAATGAAGAAAGTATAAAGTTATAAGACGATAAAAGAAGAGTACATATATGTAAGATAAAGATAGTTATGCTACGAAAGTAAGAAACGTTAAGAAATGGCAATCAGATATTGAAAGGTCACGAGTCCACCCCTAGTGACGCTGTAAGGGCGGCCCCTCACCACCCTGTGTAACACCCTAGCTAGTCCTATGCTCGAGTCTATGCAATGCTCACTGAAACACCCTAGCTAGTTGGCCTATGCTTAAGCCATAGACTTCCCTGCTAGGTGGTGCTCTTCTGGTGCTGCGAACCATTATGATTCTATATCCTGGTTTAAAACTAGGGTTTACAAAATAACGGGCCAATTTAAAACTTTCGTACTATGAAAATATCGAGCCATACGCATCATACATCGCATAAGTATATCATAAAAGAAAGTAAAGGAAACACGAGTACATACCTGGCGTACGGCGAGTACCCGAAGAAAATACACATACGGCCCACAAATAGTACACACATAATTATACATTGATATCATAATAGGCATCCTTATCCTACCACAGACATACATATCCAGCATCACTCTATATACAATGGTACATATATACAATACTACAAGTGAACTAAACCTACGCACACGGATGAGTACTACTCATTACGTGTACGACACTCCTACGGCTGCAACTCTGGCTGGGTCCTGACCCCCTACTCATCAGAATCCTCCTCTCACTCGGCGAGATCCACCTCATCCCCGCTAGAGACATCCGTCACGGTGGTGAACTCGCGGGGCACAAAACTGCGTGGTCGCACTGGGAGGACGCTCTTGCGGGCGGTAGTGCGCATGCCTCGGCCTCAAACCAGGGGTGTAGCTGGCTTTGGGTCTGTCTCTAGCTCGGGGACCGGCTGTGGCTCTGGCCTCGGCGGCGGAGGATCATCCTCTCCGTCAACGTGGATCGGGTCGCAGGTGCTGCTACCTGGACGCTCGTCGATCCAAATAGGGCGCATGGGTGACGACCCTGGCCCTCGAAGCCTGCAACGTACCTGCTCCGGACTCTCTCCCGAAAAGTTCGCGAGGGTGAACGTGCTGGTCTCCAGTAAGGTGTAGGTGCGGTAATTGCGCTGTCGCGAGCGTGTGAACAACCAAACGTCCTTGGGAGGCGGCGACGACATGCCTGTCAACTAGAGTCATACACGAGTGGGGATAAGAACGACTTCGTTCTTAGTGGAGAAACTCACCGTGGATGCTACAGTTCAATTACTCTGGCATTCTCCAGCCACTCAGGAAAACCTCTACGTTTCATGCAACGCTAAACCCTATTAGTTATTATCTTGTACCTATGTCTTGAGCAGCTTTATCTACGTTAATAGGTGATTGGTCCTCTAATCTTGTTATTACCTGGGCTTCGTGCTTATTAACCGTACGTTGCTACTAGAGACATACTATTCGTCTTGGGTCATTCCCTTGACGATATACAATGCATCGGCAATTATACATGATGCTTAAGCATATATACATACATACTTATCATCATACCCTCAATTATCAATTCATACATTTAATTACATAGTGCATGAGGGAATTTGGGGATCTCTTACGCGCTCAGTAGCTGAGTCCTACTTAGTCCTTACACCTTTGTAACCGTGGCCTCGGATTACAACCTCTTTTGCCACTATTGCATCGACCCGGCGGCGCTCTTTACCGGTATGGTAGCTAACCATGGAAGGCTCATAGGAGGTAAACATCGAATACAATTAGTGCAACCATCCCCTCTAGAATGGCGAGGGATCAAACCTATGAGTGATCAGGTGTGGACGCGTTTTGACCGGCCCTATGGCTCAATCCGTTTCTCTTTTCTCTCTTAGTGGGGCCCCTTGGTTATCATTTCATTTATACAGACCTATGCCTGCTTTACATATCTGGGCCTATGCCCGTCTCTCATCGTGTTCAGGCCTCTCTACCTGCGTTGCTCATAACCAATCTATCTTACTGAACTGGCGAGGGGCGCATCTATAAGACATTGCCAAGAGAATGGGGATTTCCTAATCCTATAACTAGACTCCTTACCTATGGTCTACCGTACCAACTGGGGTCGAGACTCCCTAACTCTTCTTGGTTTCCTAGGGTTCAATTATGATCTTCATTAGATTTTAAAGTGAACTTCTAATTATTTAAGGTCGTCCTAACTCTTATGACGGCCTTTCCTCATGATGCATGCTTTCAAATGCCAACATAGACATACCCGGACTCATTGGACTCCTTGGAATCACTAAAATCTCAAGTCCTTCAGGATTCATTCGAATGTCTAGGGTTTCATTCGAATGAATTCCTGCGAGTTCTTTCATTCGATTGAAATTGGGATTCAATCGATTGAAAACCTTCCGAGTTCTTTCATTCGAATGAACTTAGGATTCAATCGATTGAAATCTGAGATTTTTCTTTCATTCGGTTGAATAAGAATTCAATCGATTGAAAGCTCAAAATTTGCTTTCATCCGATTGAAAACTCCATTCAATCGATTGAAATCTGATTGAATAGGACCCCGAGGCTTCAGTTCTCATTTTTCTCCAGAGGTTTACTATTCCTAGGGTTCCAATCAGTACAGTTATGCATTTCATTCATCAAAATTTCCCAAAACCCTTTTCACCCCACATTCTCCCAAAATAATACTAGATATTTTTACAGTCCAATACACAAAATAACACATATATAGTCAAAACTTAAACCACATAGACAGTAGGCTTTAGAGTTACCCACATCCGATGGAAATTCTGACTAGGTAGCTTCGATGCTCGAAATTTCCTGCTTGCTACGGCGTGCTCCGGTAATTTTTTCCGGGACTTCAGCAAGAAACCGAGATGTGTCGGGACGGGACTGGTATTTATGAAAGTGACTAAAAGCTACGTAAATTTTCTTTATGTAGCTTGGCTATTTATAGCCACTGAGGTTTCCCTTTTTCTTTTTTTTTCTTTTCTCTTTTTCTTTTTGCTTCTCTGTTGATTTTACTTTCTTATTTATTTATTTATTTATTTTTAATATGTAAATATCTCCTGATGGAGATAAAACCTCACCAGGACCGGTTCCGATTTCGTTTGGTCGCATTTTGTCCGATTTATCCCCCCTCCAGCTGTCCTAAAAATATTCCGGACATACCGTTGTGATCCATAAATTTTTCCCTTCGACCGGGGAGTTGCCGTTCAGGGATTTTCGATATCCTTTCCCGGCCAAGAACTGCCACCAGTGCTTCCCAGTATCCCTAACCTTTCCCGTTCGAGCCGAAATTCGACTGACGGTTCCGGAAAAATTTCTGGGGTCCAAAAACCTAGTCGCTTACCTTGCTCCCTTCTGAGGATTTGGGGGGTTTAATTTCCCGTCTCGAAATTTCTCCACGCCTCTCGGCCGTTTTGGTGGCGCAACCGACGAGCTTCGCGAACCGGATGAATTCAGGATGTTACACTCACCAGGTTGTTGATCACTTGGTGGGAATACTTATAGTCCTTCATTACTTTTCGAAAATACAAGGTTAAGGAAAATATGGACCATTTTAAAACTTTTCTACTTGTTACTTATTCGTAAAGTATGAGCCGCGCGTGAATCAAGACATATAATACAAACGATAGAGCTCGAGTTTACAAGGGTTAATCCTTCATAGTATAAGCAAGTATAATAAGCAATTATATAAGCAGACGTGGTCCATCACAAATATTTACATCAACAATAGAGTATTATAATAATTTACATACATTTTTCATATACATCAAAATACATATCAAAATGTCTATGTGGTGCAAAACTAGACTAGCTAGTCCTCAGGTCTGGTCTTCTGCTAGCTTGCACTTGGTTCTTCACTGCTCCGTGGGCGGCTCCTCATATGGCTCCTCATAGCCCGCGTCCGCTCCTGGAAGCATAAGCGAGTGGGGGTGAGAACGTTTGTCCTCAGTGGTTTACTTAGCGTCTGGGTGTTTCTTTAACTCACTTATGAACCAGGCCGCTCAAGAGATCTCTATGTTTACATGCATGCTAACATCCTACTGATTATTATCTTCGCCTAGGATCCTGATCGGCTTTATCTAAGTTACCAGTTAACTGGGGATCTAGTCTTTCTTATCTAGGTTCTCGTGCTTACTATCTTACTTCGCATACATAAATAGGCCGTCTCGAGCGTTCTCTGGACGACTACATAGACTTACATACATTATAATATACTTAGGTAACACATACTCATTCATCACATACTCGTTCATTACGTATCTTATGCGTGGGGAAACTGGGGATCTCTTACGCATACCGGCTTACCTGGGTTAGCGTTCTTCTTTCTTATCTCGAGTCCTTCCGCTCTTGTAACCGTGGTCTTCCGGTTACAACCTGCTTCTAACTCCCTATTGATGACGACCAGGCAACGCTTTAACTTAGGTGGTTGCAATCCACCAATGCAACTAGGGTCATTATCGCACATCAATAGAGATAACCATCACCTAGTGGGATGGAGAGGGGCTGGCCCTTGTGACGCAACCAAGCGTGGACTCACATCATCCTTGTTACATCATCATGATATCTTAGGTGTGACGTCACCCTCATCATTCATCATTTCTTTCTTTGCTTTCTTTCTTTTCATTTCTTTCTTTCTTGTCATTAACCTCCTTGACCAATCCACCTTTTTGGGACTAGGGAGGTAACTTCCCTGACCAATCCACCCTTTTGGGACTAGTGAGGTACATCATTAACCAATCCACCCTTTTGGGACTGGTGAGGGGCGTGCCCGTAGACTTGCTAAGAGAGAGACTTCCTATCATATAACTACATACTTGTTCCCTAGTGTTCCATTATGATCTTTAAGCATTAGGTGATTAACCTCTAGTTCTCTAGGGCTGCCCTAACACTTACATGACAACCCTATCCTCATGATGCATGATCTCATAATCTTCTACATGCAATGTTCCACATACATCATACATATGAACATTCGTCAGCTAAATCATTGCTTGTTGGACTATGTGCCTCAAGACAGCTTCCATGGGGCATGTAAGTCTCGGACCGCTCAGCGTGACTTCGGGTCTGCTCAGCGGTCCCTGAGACCATTAACCCACCTTTTCAAAATCTCTTTCCAAAGGGGCCCTCAGGCCGCTCAGCGGTCTGATGCCTAGTTCTAGAAACATTTTCCATCCTTATCGCTAATTTTCAGCCTAGGTCGCTCAGCGGTGCATAAGGCCTCTCAGCGGTTCATGAGTCCGCTCAGCGATTCATGAGGCCGCTCAATGCTACCTGGGCGAAACTACAGCATCCTTCTTTGTTTTCTTGCCTTTCTTTCCATCCTTTCCCATGACCACTTCTTGGGGTTCTTTCACATGTTCCAACAAGTATATTACCACCTAATCCATGTCACAAGACCCTTCAGAATCATTTCTAACTCCTAACATAGCAATCCTAACATATTTCACCATAAACACATACAAGCAAACGAAAGCATAGAGAAGCCACCAAGGAGGTGAGCAAGCCAAGTTTACCCACCTTTTTAGAGGCTTAGAGAAGGTTGGAGATGGTGGAAAAGATGCAGGTTCGCTGGGGGTTTAGCCTTCCCAGATCGCTTCCGGAGTTTAGCAGTGTTCCGACAGGGTTTCTGAACCGAACGATTTTTCGGCAGAGCTTCGAGAGGGATGTGAGAATTCTGAAAATGAAAGGAAATGAGGGGCTATTTATAGGGGGAAGGCCGTGGGATTAGGGGCCGTTTGGTCCACAAATTTTGGCAAAAATTACCAGTTTGCCATTTCTAATTTAATTTCTTAATTAATTAATTGTTTTGGATAATTACAAAGTCAAATCCGGTCACATCAATGAATAGTAACCCTTATTTTATTATTTTCCCTCAAAAATCTGATGTACCACGTGGGGTCCTCAGTTGTGGGTCCCACCCGGTCCCGTTTAGCTCGTGTTCGTCGTTCGCAGTCCTGGTGCGTCGCATGCGGCCGTCGGAAAAATATTCTGCTTGCGCTTCCGCGATCCCCTAAGCTTCCTAATGATATTTTAGGACTAATCTAGGGTGTTTGTAACATTTCCCCGATATAGGTTAGGTTTCCAGAGACTTCGGGCTCTCTGCTCAGTTCTACAGGCTCAACGGGCCAAACGGGGTTGTTCTAGTGTCTGTGGAATCGTTTGAAACTGAACCGATTTCCGTTTTACTGACACTTTGGATTTTTTATCCATTTCTAAGGGTCGAGAGGAATCATGTGAGTGTCAGCAGAATTTATCAAAACCAAACAGAATAATTTCTACTAATCTCTGCATGTTAACTCACACAAAAGGCTCTACAAATAGTTATTTAGGGAAATTTTCAATAGGATAGGAGTGATAAGTGCCCAATTTATACAATTTTGACATATCAAAAGAGCACTTATCTGCAAACATTTTAAAGAATTATCTAATTAATTTCCCCGTATTTTGTTGGATTTATAATATATTTTGGAAGATGGATGCAAGAAGTTTTATCAAAGAATAATCCCATGAAGAAGGAAGAAAAGGGCAGAATTGGAAAAGAGCTTAAAAAGAAGATTCTGAACGAAAGCATCGCTCAGCGATGAACATGTATCGCTCAGCGATTTAAAGGTTATCGCTCAAGCGATATTACCTGTATCGCTCAGCGAAAGTAAGTCGGCAAGCCACTTGCACCGGCGCCATCATTGAGCCAGCTGGAGCCAACTAGGACCAGCCAATCACAGAGTGACACGTCAGGACCGCCTGCAAAAAGCTGCCGAGCATTTAATGCAAAGTACAATCACTCAGCGATTACGCGCCGCCGCCCAGCGATAAAGGATTAATCGCTCAGCGATGACACCCAAACCGCTGAGCGATGGACCCAAATTTTGCCTATAAATAGAGGAGGCCATGCCATTCCGAAACCATTCCCTTCCCCCCTCCATTCTTCACTTCTTTCTCATATTTTCTTGTATTTTCAAGCTTAGTTTAGTTTAGGCTAGGTTAGGAACAAAGACGAGGCTTGTGAAGGAGCCGGAGATCGAGGAAGCTTGGCGAAGCCATGCCCATGATAGCGTGAGAACGTGTCATGGTAAGTGCCACAACCTTGCCTCCGAGATTCTCTTGTAAGATGGGTTCCTAACCCTCTTTTTGTTGGGATTTTGATTACTATTGTAGTTTTCTTGTATCCATGTAACTATTATATATGAATCTATCCTTTTTCTATGATTTGCTTGAATGATTTCATGCCTAATGCTAGTTTTGTTTAGTGTTTTGATTCTTGATTTGGGACTTATTTACATGAACGAAAGTTATGCTAATTAGGTCATAACCAAATTAAAATCAATAATGCTATGCTTAACTAGAACCTAGACTTGAACGTTGTGAACGAAAGTTACAATCATTAGAGTCTGACCTAAATCATTTCATCTAACCTTGTTGCCGTAACTGGAATAAAGGTTAGCCGTTTTAACATCTGGATTAATGCTGGCGTACCTTGTTAAGCTAGTGTGCGAAAGTGACAGTTTAACAAGGGAAACCTGTGATCTTGTCATGCGCGAAAGTGATGACAAGTTAAGAACTGGTGGCGGGCAATCAAACGATAGTTCTATGTAATAAGTAACTGGATGCATGAAACTATGATGTGATTAAAATTCCCAACAAGCTCCGGAACTACCTCTGATTTGTTTCCTATTTTATTTTCCTGTCTTTTATTTATTTAGTCTATTTAAATATAAATCAAATCACAAATCCTTCACTTCATTGTTTAATTAAATGAACTCAAGAATGGTATTTTACAACTCCCTGTGGGATCGACCATACCCTATACTGCAATTGGATTCCTTTTGGAATCTGAAAGCCGTAAAGTAGGTATGTATATAAATTTAATTTGAACGACAAAAGCGCATAGAAGCTTTCAACGAGCTTGGCATGGTTGTGACAAAACCTAAGCTGTGTCAAGATCCGAGAAAGTGGTTAAAAAGGCTTTCATCAAATTTGGCGCCGTTGCCGGGGAGTTGCGTCAAAAATACATTGCTTGAGTTTTGTTTAGTTAAGCAATTGTGAATATTGTGAATAGTTTCTATTTTCTTAGTTATTTTATTATCTTGTTCTAATGTTTTTGGCTAGCATGTTCTGTTATTAAGTTTAAACCAGGTTCAACTCCGACCAAACCGAAGACATAACCCGGAGAAGTAACAAACCTAGCTAAAAACAGGCGTCGAGCTAACGACGTTAAACTAGCGCTATCTGGGAGGCAACCCAGTGTTTTGTGAGTTTTCTTATTTTAGTACTTGTTAATTTTGAAGGTTAATTAATTTTAAGGTGTTAAAGAATATTTCTATAATATGGTGAAAAAAGAAATAAAGGTTTTCTAAATCTTGTAATTAGATTTAAATTTAAAAATGCTAATCTTTTTCAGTTAAGCTAAACTTGAAGCATTTTTTATTTCTAAACCTAATGCCAGATTTTAAATCTTTTAAGCAATTATTTGAGAAAGGTGAACATGAGTTAATTGAAAAAGGATTCTTATTTGGTTAAGAAATGAAAAGTAATTTTAAAGAAAAGAATCTTTTCAAAAAGCACCTTAAGATATTTTATTTTGAATCCATAAATCATTGTGGGAAATTCTGTCCACAGTGGGAACTTCTGACCACATAAGCGGGAAGTTCTGTCCGCAGTTGTAGGAAATTTTGTCTACAAAGGATTCAAAATAAAACCATGATCTCTCTAATACCACTTGGAAGAAAGGAAGCTTTCTTTGTTTTTGCAGGCCGAAGAACAACCAATGGAGTTTCCTAAAACAAAAAAAGAGAGAGACACACTTCTCGAGGGCGAAGAGCATGATTCCTAAAGGAGGATGAGCCTCTATCTCCTCAAAGCATTGAAGCAAGATGAAGTAGCTTGAACAACTACGGAGAAACTTCATCAAAATGGCTACTTCAAATCATTCACCATGAACAGGGAGTCTCTTAAATTCTAGCACCTTAATTAACTAATTTCCTTAGTTAGATTCTTTATGAACTTAAAACTTGTTTGTTTTAAAAACAAAGTAGTAGTTTATTTTACTTGGTTTGATGCATGAACAAATATATAATGAATTGATCTGTTTCAATATCATCATAGATCTTTGTGAATACATACATAGATATCATAAACATGTTCATATGCATCTATTTATTTGTTTGCATAAGCATAACCTTGAAAATGTTTTGAAATCAAGGAAATAAACCTAAACCAAGTAAGGGAGTGAGCCATACACTAAGTGAGAAAGAGCAAATCACCATTGTTTTTGCACAATTGAATTTGTTTGAGTCTCTAAATTTGATAATTGTATGGGAATAATAAGAGATGATCAAGGCATTTTGTTCTTTAGATTTTAAACCCACTTGGCCAAATAAAGCTTACCTTTAATTAGGAATATCCTTTGCACCCCCTTTTGAGCCTAACATGAGAAGTTTTGTTTCATAATCCCCGAGCCTTAAAAAGGAAAAACAATGTTATCCCTTAATATCCGGAATTAAGAGAGCATTTACATTGGATTATGAGCAAAAGAGACAAGTCAGAGACAAGGGTGAGCCAAAGTGGAAGAAACAAAAGAAAAAAAAAGAACACATTCTATCCCAAAACAAAAGGAAAAAGAAAAAGAAAAAGGGATAGAAGACAAAAGAAAATAAGGAGGAAAAAGGTTGAAAAAGAAAAGGACAGATTATTGAAAAAGAAAAGAAGTGACAACAAAGGAGTTGGTTTTCAATGCTCTCTTAATTGAAAAAAT
>QANU01014939.1:0-15938 GCA_003254905.1 Nissolia schottii
AAATAATAAGATCACAAAGCGGTCAAAACATTTTGATACAAAATTCATGTTTGTCAAAGAGAAAATCCAAGAGTTTCAAACTCGTGTTGAACATATTCCCACAGAACTTATAGTTGCAGATCCCCTAACCAAGGGGTTGACTGTTAAAGTCTTTGTTGAGCATGTAACCCGTATGGGTTTAGCAAGGTCTTTTGATGTGTAGGTTTAGTGGGAGTTTATCCTATAACTTTTTTTTAAGACCTCATGTTTTATATTTTCGTTTTTGAGACATTTGTTATGACAATTACTACTACTACTACTACTACTACTACTACTACTACTACTACTATAGTTATTGCCATAATTTATTCATTTTTTGTGCAAATGAGATTATTTATATAATTTTGTATAATGGCATATTGTTGAGACATTTTAGACCTAATTTCATTTTGTTATTGCGATGAGATATACTAAGTCTCATATAACATCTTGAGCGGATGCTTGGGGCAAATTTTTGTTAGGAATTAAACTTGTTTATATTCGTATGTCATCTGTTGTATTTTCTCAAGTATTCATATTCTACATTTTGTAAAGTCATTGGAATACGAGTGCTTTGCCTGTATGATATCAGTGCTCCTTCGAGTATGATTTTCTACGGTGTTTAAATACTTGTATTTTCATTTTAGACCTTTTCGTTAAGAGTGTTGTTTTAATTTTGGAATTTTGTTTTTGTAATCTAATTTATGTTATCCAAGTGGGAAAATGTTGGAATAATTTTTAGACTTGCGTAAATTAGTAAAATATCCATATTAATTTGATGCCAAATATTTATGGCTGGCCCATTTTATTAATATTGTTCTTAGGTCAACAAATTTAGCATTGTTTATTGGAATATATATATATAAAGGCTTATGTTTTGGCTAACTAGGTAGGCTAGACCCATCATTATGTAACCCTAGGAGAAACCCTACTTCTATCCATTAGTCAGAGTTTTTGTTTGGCCTATTGAGAATAGAAACACGTGTTTGCTTCTGGCGATGCTCCCTCATCATTGAATTTCAGGATCAATAACAATTACCATGCATCCATTTGGCTCCTCAATTTCAGGTTCATTTTCTTACTAATTTCATTGTTAAAATTTGTTCGATTCACATGNGTTGTGCTAACCTCCTTCATTTACAAGAAGCTTGCCCATCCATAGCAGTGGTGCCCTCTTGCATGATCTTCAAACGTCGACGGCTGGTCGTGACATTGTTGTGGTTTTTTGAGCATTAAATGGACAATGATACCCTCCTATACAGACTCACGGTGGTGCTTAGGAGTGGCAGTTGAATGCCTCCTACATACCCTTCTTCCATGGCGGTGGCCTTTTTTCAGGCCGATAACAATGGGCCCACTGCGGTGGTTTAAGCAGTGACAGGCATGAGTGGTGGTGGAGTTGATGTTAGGATGGGTGATGGCTTTTTTGTTTTGTTTCTCTGTTTTATGTTTGGGAAAGATTTTGAATGTAGTTCTTTTTGTTCATGTTAGCCAAAATACTTGCCTTTTTTATTGATTTCCATTTTTTTTATTACAGAACCTTTTTGGGACTATTGGGGGAGTTGGGAATCGGTTTCTCCCTACTTGAACAACAAATTTTGACCTATATATGGACAACGTACTGATGAAAACCTTTTTAACCACTTTCTAAGATCTTGACCCAGCTTAGGTTTGTCACAACCGTGCCTACTTCGTTGAAAGCTTCTATGCGCTTTTGTCGTTCAAATTAAAATATATACCTACTTTACTGCTTTCAGATCCACAAGGGATCCAATTGTAGTATAGTCGGGTATAGTCGAATCCACAGAGTTGCAAAAATACCGTTCTTGAGTTTGTTTAATTAAACAATGGAGTGAAGGATTTGATAATTTGTTTTACTAAACTAATAAGTAAATAAATGACATAAAAGTAAATAGGAAACAAATCAAAGGTAGTTCCGGAGCTTGTTGGAAATTTTAATCACATCATAGTTTCGTGCATCCAGTTACTTATTATATAGAACTATCAATTGATTGCCCGCCACCAGTTCTTAACTCGTCATCACTTTCAAGCATGACAAGATCATAAGTTTCCTTTGTTAAACCGTCACTCTCGCACACAAGCTTAACAAAGTATGTCAGCATTAATCCAGATGTTAAAACGGCTAATCTTTATTCCAGTTATGGCAACAAGATTAGATGGAATAGTTTAGTTCCAACTCTAATGTTGTAACTCTCGTTCACAACTTAAAGTCTAGAATCTAGTCAAGCATAATGATGTTGATCTTAACTTGGTTATGATTTAATTAGTATAACTTTCGTTCATACAACTAAATCCCAAATCAAGAATCAAAACATTAAGCAAAGACTAGCATTAAGTGTAACCATTCAAGCAAATCATAAGAAAAAGATAGATTCATATATAATAGTTACATGAATATAAGTAAACTACAATAATGATCAAATTTCCAACAAAAAGAGGATTAGGAATCAATCTTACAAGAGTATCTTGGAGGCAAGGTTTTGACGCTTACCATGACACACGTTACCACGCTGTCATGGTCAGGGCTTCGTCAAGCTTCCTCGATCTCCGGCTCCTTCACAAGCCTCGTCTTTGTTCCTAACTTAACCTAAACTATCTAAGCTTGAAAATACAAGAAAATGTGTAAAAGAAGTGAAGAATGGAGGGGAAGAAGAGATTATGAAGGGATGTTGGAAGATGGTTTTGGAATGGCCTCGGCCTCCTCTATTTATAGGCAAAAATTGGTTCCATCGCTCAACGGTTTTGGTGCTTCCGCTGAGTGATTATGTACTTATCGCTGGGCGGTGGCGCTTAACCGCTGAGTGCTTGTACTTTTACGCGGAGTAATAAATGCGCGGCAGCTTTTGCAGGGGGCGTTGACGTGGCATGGCGGCGCCAGGCTGGCTCCAGCTGGCGCAATAAATGCGCCGCGTGCAAATTGCTACCGACGTCCTTTCGCTCAGCGATATAGGTACCATCGCTCAACGATTCTTCTTATGGCACTGAGCGATTAATACTTAGCCGCTAAGCGAATATTTCGTTTTGCGCTGAGAGATGATGGTCTTCCGCTGAGCGATCCTGCTTTGTTTCTTCGTTTCTAACTCTTTTCCAATTCTGCCCTTTTTCTCCATTCTTTATGGGACTATTCTTTAATTAAGCTGCTTGTATCCATCTTCAAAATATATTAGAAAAACCAACAAAATAAGGGGAATTCATTAGATAATTCTTTAAAAAGTTTCGGATAAGGGCCATTTTGATATGTCAAAATTGTGTAAATTGGGCACTTATCACTCCCCCTGACTTAAGACCTTTTTTGTCCTCAAACAAGAGGTAGTAGAATTATCTTACAAGAGATTAATGCTTATGAACAACCGGTTATTGCAATGAATTGAAATATTTCAGACAATTTAAGCTTGAGACTTGTGAGACACCATAGAATAACCTGAACAAGTCAAATGCACAATTACTTGAATAGTATAAGCAAATCACTCTATCCAATGCCTTTTCCACCAAGGAAATTATCTTTATGGACACAATGGTCATTGGACCAATTTGGGGTGAGTGTTTCGCTCAATATCACCATTGAATTATAGCAATTTAAATTTGTTACCTGTCTCCTCATTCAATGCAAAGTATGGTCATGCAAGGATCACAAAGGACTTTTAAAGGGTTGTACCGTGGCCAGGCTACAAAGAAAATTGGTTTTGCTGGATATGCAACTTTGTTCCAATTAAGAGAGCATTGAAAACCATTTTCTATTGTTGCATTTCTTTCACATTATTTCTTTTACCCTTTCCATTTTCTTTTTTCTCTATCCCTTTTCTTTTTCTTCTTTTTGTTTTGGGATAGAATGTTTTCTTCTTTCTTGATTTTGTTCTTTTTTACTTCAACTTTTGACCATCCCACTGTATCCATCCTTGTCTCCCCCTGACTTAGATCTTTTGCACATAATCCAACTTTAAATGCTCTCTTAATTTTGAAATTAAGGGACGACATTGTTTTTCTCTTTAGGCTTTAGGGATTATGAACAAAAATTTTCTCAAGTAGGCTCAAATGGGGTAAGAAAGGATATTCCTAATTAAGGGTCGGTTTTATTTGGCCAAGTGGGTTTAAAATCTAAAGAACAAAATGCCTTGATCATTTCCTATTATTTCCATACAATTAATCAAAATTAGAGACTCAAACAATTTCAATTGTGTACAAACAATGGTGATTCTCTTTATCTCACTAAGTGTTTAGGCTCACTCCTTCACATGGCTAGGGTTTATTTCCTTGATTTCAAAACATCTTCAAGGTTATGCTCATGCAAACAAGTAAAGGCATATGAACATATTCATGGTATCTATGTATGAATCACAAAGTCTATTATTGATTACGAAACAATTTGAATTCATGATATATGTGTTCATGCATCAAACCCAGTAAAATAAATTACTACTTTGTTTTTAAACAAACAAGTCTTAAGCACAAAATCCTACGAAGGAAATTAATTTAAGTAAGGTGCTAGAAAATTAAAATGCTCCCTGTTCATGGTGAATATCTTGAAGTAGCCTTTCTTGATGCAGCCTCCTTTTGTGGGCTACTTCATCTTGCTTCAAGATGTTGAGGAGATAGAGGCTCATCCTTCTTGGGGAGTCATGCTCTTCGTCCTCTAGAAGTGTGTCTCTCTTTTGGTGTTTTTAGGAAACTTCATTGGTTGTTCTTCGGCCTGCAAAAACAATCAAAGAAAACTTCCTTTCTTCCAAGTAGCATTAGAGGGATCATGTTTTATTTTGAATCCTCGCTGTAGACAGAATTTCCTACAACTACAGTCAGAAGTTCCCGCTTAAGTGGTCAGAATTTCCCACTTGTGTGGACAGAATTTCCCATAATAATTCATAGATTCGAAACAAAGCATTGATTTTAAAGGTGCTATTAGAAAAGATTCTTTTCTTTAAAATTTCTTTTCATTTCTTAAACAAATAAGAATCTTTTTTCAATTAACTCTTGTGCACCTTCTCAAATAATTGCTTAAAAGGTTTAAATCTGTCATTAGGTTTAGAAATAAAAAATGCTTCAAGTTTAGCTTAATTGAACAGGATTACATTTAAGAATTTCGAACCTAATTACAAGATTTAGAAAACCTTTATTTCTTTTTCACCATATTATAAAAATGTTCTTTAACACCTTAAATTAATTAATCTTTAAAATAAACTACTAAAATAATAATAAAAACTGACAAAAAACTCTGGGTTGCCTCTCAGACAGCGCTTTGTTTAACATCGTTAGCCCGACGCATTTTTCTTTCTAGCTTTCCTCATCATCATCAGTCTTCCTATCACGGTAAGAGTCTTTGGGATTCAGCTCCGAATTGGCCGTAAATCTTTTCTTCTTCAACTCCGCCATATCAGTAGCCAATTGCCCCAATTGTATTTCCAAGCTCCTAATACATGCTTCGTTATTCTTTTGATTAATCATTGACTGTTGCATAAACTGATTAAATGTTTCCTCTATTTTGGAACTTGGATATATGGGTGGCTGATTCTGATATGGTCGGGGCGGTTGGTACGACTGTTGTAGAGCTTTGAATGATGGCCCGGCTTCTTGCCTCCATGGCTGATTGAAATTTTGATTCGGCCCCCTTTGAAAATTGTTCTGATAGGGTAGCCGTGGCTGGTTTTCAAGGAAGTGAATTTCTTCTTCCCTGAAATGACAATTAATAGATGGGTGATTGCCATTACAAATTTCACATGAAAATACATGTTACCTTTTCGTTTCTCGAGCTTCATTGATTTGCTTTGGCAACACTTCTAGGGTCTTTTTCACCTCGTCCACTTGTTGTTGGAGTTGCTTGTGTTGGGCAAGGATGGTATCGTTTATGCCCATTTCAAGCACTCCTCCTCTCCTAGGACCTCTGTGGTATTGGCCTTGTTGGTCCGTCAAGGCCATGGAATCAATAATGGAGATAGCCTCCTCTGATGTTTTGGACATAATTTGTCCACCAGCGGCAGCATCCAGCATAAATTTGTGTTGTTGTTGGAGTCCGTTGCGAAAGATATGGATTTTGGTGCGTGCATCGAACCCATGGTTAGGGCACTTTCTTAGCATGGATTTGTAACGTTCCCAGGCTTCACAGAGACTTTCTCCCGGCGCCTGCACAAATGTAGAAACTGCAGTCTTTAAATCCATAAATTTGGACTGAGAAAAGTACCTGGCACAAAACTTTTCCTCCAGTTGATCCCAATTTGACAGAATATTTTGTGGCTGATCAAGCAACAATTCCTTAGCTTTTCCAATCAGTGTCAGGGGAAACATCCTCAAAAAGATGGATTTGTCATCAGCCTAAGACATTCCCGCAGTCCCACAGAGTTCATAGAATTTTGTCAAATGAGCATATGGATCCTCATGATCCAAACCTGCAAAAGGGTTAGCATATAACAATTGAACCAAACCAGGTTGCATCTGAGGTTGCCTTTGTGTTCCAGTAGTCCTGCTCATTCTTATGATGTTTCTAGGGGTAAAATTTACAAAACCTATTGTCACTGGCTCCTGTTGTGTTGCCAGCTCCAACATTTTCTCCAGTTCCAGTGGTTTCAGCCATGGTTTCTTCTTGGTTTGTTGAGCAAGTTGTCTCTTGTTCCTCTCTTTGTCTGGCTAGGTACATTTTCGTCTTTTTCTTGTTTTTTCTGGAAGTAGCTTCAATCTCTGGATCAAATAACAATGGCTCTTTCGAAGACTTACCTCGCAATTGCTAAGAAAAATTCATACTAGCCAAATAAGATTAGAACAAGATGGTTCTCAAAAGAAAGTTTAGAAAATAACAAAATAAGAACTATACACTATCTTACAAATATTCACAATTGTTTAACTAAATAAAACTCAAGCAATGTATTTTTGACGCAACTCCTCGACAACGGCGCCAAATTTGATGAAAGTCTTTTTAACCACTTTTTAAGATCTTGACCTAGCTTAGGTTTGTCACAACCGTGCCTAGTTCGTAGAAAGCTTCTATGCGCTTTTGTTGTTCAAATTAAAATATATACCTACTTTACGGCTTTCAGATCCACAAGGAATCCAATTGCAGTATAGTCGGGTATAGTCGAATCCACAGAGTTACAAAAATACCGTTCTTGAGTTTGTTTAATTAAACAATGGAGTGAAGGATTTGATAATTTGTTTTACTAAACTAATAAGTAAATAAATGACATAAAAGTAAATAGGAAACAAATCAGAGGTAGTTCTGGAGCTTGTTGGGAATTTTCATCACATTATAGTTTCGTGCATCCAGTACATATTACATAGAACTATCAATTGATTGCCCGCCACCAGTTCTTAACTTGTCATCACTTTCGCGCATGACAAGATCATAGGTTTCCTTTGTTAAACCGTCACTCTCGCACACAAGCTTAATAAAGTATGCCAGCGTTAATCCAGATGTTAAAACGACTAATCTTTATTCCAGTTATGGCAACAAGATTAGACGAAATGGTTTAGTTCTAACTCTAATGTTGTAACTCTCGTTCACAACTTAAAGTCTAGAATCTAGTCAAGCATAATGATGTTGATCTTAACTTGGTTATGATTTAATTAGTATAACTTTTGTTCATACAACTAATTCCCAAATCAAGAATCAAAACATTAAGCAAAGACTAGCATTAAGTGTAACCATTCAAGCAAATCATAAGAAAAAGATAGATTCATATATAATAGTTACATGGATATAAGTAAACTACAATAATGATCAAAATCCCAACAAAAAGAGGATTAGGAATCCATCTTACAAGAGTATCTTGGAGGCAAGGTTTAGACGCTTACCATGACAAGTTACCACGCCGTCATGGCCAGGGCTTCGCCAAGCTTCCTCGATCTCCGGCTCCTTCACAAGCCTCGTCTTTGTTCCTAACCTAACCTAAACTATCTAAGCTTGAAAATACAAGCAAATGTGTAAAAGAAGTGAAGAATGGAGGGGAAGAAGAGATTATGAAGGGATGTTGGAAGATGGTTTTGGAATGGCCTTGGCCTCCTCTATTTATAGGCAAAAATTGGTTCCATCGCTCAACGGTTTTGGTGTTTCCGCTGAGTGATTATGTACTTATCGCTGGGCGGCGGCGCTTAATCGCTGAGCGGTTGTACTTTTACGCGGAGTAATAAATGCGCGGCAGCTTTTGCAGGGCGGCGCTGACGTGGCATGGCGGCGCCAGGCTGGCTCCAGCTGGCGCAATAAATGCGCCGCGTGCAAATTGCTACCGACGTCCTTTCGCTCAGCGATATAGGTACCATCGCTCAACGATTCTTCTTATGGCACTGAGCGATTAATACTTAGCCGCTAAGCGAATATTTCGTTTTGCGCTGAGAGATGATGGTCTTCCGCTGAGCGATCCTGCTTTGTTTCTTCGTTTCTAGCTCTTTTCCAATTCTGCCCTTTTTCTCCATTCTTTATGGGACTATTCTTTAATTAAGCTGCTTGCATCCATCTTCAAAATATATTAGAAAAACCTACAAAATAAGGGGAATTAATTAGATAATTCTTTAAAAAGTTTTGGATAAGGGCCATTTTGATATGTCAAAATTGCGTAAATTGGGCACTTATCGCGTACATAAATATAATAAGATGTGAATGCACATGAGTTCCACATAATTATTGTATTCTACAACAACACTCACTTGTTATTATATTTGTATATGTTGTCCATATATATTATCAAAATTTGTTGTTCAAGTAACATTATCCAAAAATAAAATATATTGTTTTCCTTCTTAATGTAACACCCTAGCTAATTGCATACCCTTGAGTAGTACGCAATGCTCACTAGGTTGTTAATCACTTGGTGAGAATACTTATAGTCCCTTATTACTTTTTCGAAAATACTAGATTAAGGAAAATATGGACCAATTTAAAACTTTGTTACTGAGTGCTTATTCACAAAATATGAGCCATGTGTGAATCACAGTATATAAGACAAATGATAGGACTTATGAATATTCATTATCCTTAGTCTAAGCAATTATATAATCAATACATAGTCCGTCACAAATGAGTACAACAAATCACATAATATTATAATAAAGTACATATACATGTTATAATCATCCATACACATAATAAAAGTTCATCCATCGTATAACCAGCTAAGAATGTCCTCATAGCCTTGAAGATCTGTCCGTCCGTCATCGGTATCTTGTCCTCTGTTCTTTTCTGATCCTCTTGATGCTTCTCATAGCTCACGTCTGCCCCTGGAAGTATAAGTGAGTGCGGGTGAGAACATTCGTCCTCAATGGTTTACCTCGGCGTCGGGGAATCTTTTTAACTCACTTATCAACCGGTCGTTCAGGTGTTTCTAAGTGAACATGCATACTAACATCCTACTGATTATTATCTGGCCTAAGATCCTGAACGGCTTTATCTACTTTACTAGGTGACTGGGGAAACTAGTCTTACTTATCTAAGTTCTCGTGCTTGTTAACTTTTCTCGCGTATATACATAGCCGTCTCGAGCGTTCTCTTGATGGTATTTACTCCATACACATGCTCATATACATTATCATATACTTATACATTACATACTTATTCATCACATATGCATTTATCATGTACTCATTCATCAGATCATTTCATACACATTCATTTCATACTCTATGCATGGGGTTCTCTTACGCCTACTGGCTTGCCCGGGTTAGCGTCCTTCCTTTCTTTTCTCACGCGTACCGGCTTACCTGGGTTAGCGTCTTCTCATTCTTTTTCTTACGCATACCGGCTTACCCGGGTTAGCGTTTTTCCTCTAGTCCTTCGCTCATGTAGTCGTGGCCAAACGACTGCAACCACTTCTGTTCCCAACTTAACGACGACCCAGCTGCGCTCACACCAGAGTGGTTGCTAACCACCAATGCGGTCTAGTGTCCATCGCCGCCAATCAAGTGGGCTAACCTCCACTAGGTAGGAGGCGGGGGTTGGCCCTTGCGATGCAACCAAGCATTGGACTCATACATCATCATCTCATAACTTTAGGTGTGACGTCACCCTTTCTCATTCATCTTTCTTTCTTTCTTTCTTTTCTTTCATCATCATTAACCAATCCACCCCTTGGGGGGAACTGGTGAAGGGAATTTCCGCCAAGAGAGATGCTTCCTATCATATAGTTACATACTTGTTCCCTAAGGTTCAATTATGCTCTTTAAACTTTACGTGATTAACCTCTAGTTCTCATGATGCATGATAGCATAATCATTCCTAACATACATATTCTACATGCAATGTTCCACATACATCATCATACATCATCATAAACATAATTCATTCATTTAGCATACACATACTTGTAACCACTCAACAACTCCGCAGAAACCCACACAACACCTCTCCTGGTGCCCACTCAGCACTCTTCACGTAACCCTTTCAGCACTCCAGGGATGCTCCGCGAAACCCATGCAGCACCACTCCTGGTGCCCACTCAGCACTCTTCACGTAACCCTCTCAGCACTCCTGGGATCCTCCACGGAACCCAATCAGCACTACTCCTGGTGCCCCTCAACACTCTTCACGTAACCCTCTTAGCCCTCCAGGGATCCTCCGCGGAACCCATGCGGCACCATTCCTGGTGCCCGCTCATAAACTCTCTAGACTTCTCTCAGTCACTATCCGCGGAACCACTCAGCACCATCCCAGGTGCCCGCTCATCAACTTTCTAGACTCCTCGCTGTCACTACCCGCGGAGCAACTCAGCGCTTACTCCTTTTCTTATTTTCTCTCATTTTCTCACATTCACACCGCAGGGATCCTCCGCGGAACCCACTCGGCACCGTTCCAGGCGCCGCTCGACAATTCTCTACATACTCTTCTCACTCACCTTCCGCGGAACTACCCCGCTATACCTAATGAACTAGAATCTATTTCCCTTTTTTTTCTCGCTTTTCTTTCCCCTTTGCTCATGGATGCTCCTTGAGTTTTTTTTCACATATTTCAACCATCATATACTAAGCTAGTCCAAGTCACAGGACCCTTCAGAATCATCTCCTAAATCCTAGCATAACATTTCTAACATAATTTATCATAAGGCATAAAAGCACATAAACACATACAAGCAAACATAAGTCACCAAGGGGTGACCAAGCAACCACCTGTAGAAAAAACTTGGTGGTGGTGAGGGAAGCTTGGAGTGAAGTCCCACAAGCCTCGTTGTTTCCGAAGCTTGAGCTCCTCCTTTCTCCAAAGTGAAGAACTTCGAACAAGGTGGAGGGTGATGAGGTTGTCCCTCATGATTTTGGAAGGAAGAAAATGAATAAAGATGAGGAGACTTGAGGGGCTGTGTTTCGGTTCTTGGGAGGTGGAAGAGGAGATGGAAAAAGTGTTTGATCTCTTGGAGACTTGGTGGTGTTCTTTGAGGTTTGGCCTTAGAGTGTTTTTATGGAAGATGTGAAAATGAGATCTTTGCCTAGAGTTTTGGGGAAGAGCCTCGGTTTTGAGGGGCTGATGGTGAGGAAAATTGATTGATATTTTTAGGATTTAGAAAAAGGTGTTGAATAGTTGAAAGTATGGGCATAGGTATGGCCATGTATAAGAAAGGTAAGGTGATGTGAGTTTTGGAAGCATGATTTAAGGGATGGTACAAAAATCCCAATCAGCCGTGCAGCCCTCCTCTCTTAGTTCAGCTGCTGAAATTTCATTTTTTCTCGGTTCTGGTTCGCTCGTGTTTTACCACTCGCAGTCTCGGTGCGTCGCGCACGGTGGTCCGAAAAATATTCCGTTTATACCGTCGCGATCCTATAATTTCCCCTACCTAAGGGTATTAATATTTAAAGGTGTTTATGAATTTTTCTCCGGGGGATTATTTTCACAGACACCTTTTGCGCGTCAGAAAATTTCATCGGCGAACAACGACTGTTCGGTTGTCTGCCGAACCTCATGCCGCGACACGTCTTATTTCCTAGGGATGTTCTACCGATTAGTTTCCCATTTTAATTCCCTTATCATGATTAGAAAATTAATTAAATATTTATGTTTTTATGATTATTTCCCTAAGGAAAAATCGGGATGTTACAACACTCGTGTCCTAAGGCATCAGGCTTCTATTTTCCCGACTTCTCCGGGCATTCTCTTTTATTCCTAAGCTCTCCGGTATTCCACATTCCATCTATTTCTTCTAGAGTCTCCCTTTTCACCTTAATATCTTAAGGTTACCATTCTAACCTCGATCGCTCCTGATTCCTTATTCTCTTCTGATTCCTTGTACACTTAACAACTCTTCCTTCTCAAGCTCAATACACTTTTCTTTGTCCTCCAGAGCCTAACCTTCCACACTTCCCTAGGTGAAACCTAAATTCGATTATGCAACCGCGCTCAAACTTGATCTCGTCACACTTGATTATTATTCCTCCTTCTTAGATTACGCTTATACCTCCAACCTTAGTTATTCCCTTACCTACGTCCTTAACCACATCTATACGATGTATACGTGTCCTCTTTCCACTGCCTTGCTCACTCGACCCTCATGCACTCCTCTCTTTACTGTCTTATATTTCTACATCTGCTCAATAAGCCTTATTCCTCCCCTTCGAGATTCCAAAGCCTAACCTTCCTAAATCTGGCACTTGTCCACCTTAACCATATAGCCACAGGCGTCCCGACGCTTGACGGACACCTGTAATGTACGCTTCCAACCTTTAAAAGAGTTCGCACCCGAACTTTTTATGCGAAATCTTTGCTAAGGGAAAACTGGGATGTTACACTTTAGATTTGCTTATTTTGATTTGTTTTGGTATATTTAGCGGTGAACATCTTTGAAATATTTTCATCTTTGATACATTAATGTTATAGAGATTTTGATTGGACTATGGTGCTTGGGTGATGGTTGTAGAGGAGTAGTGAGATGGTGGGTTGGGAGTAATGGTTGAAGAGGGAAGAAGATTATCGCGATGGTGATGAGGAAAGAAGAAGGTTTCCTTGGATAGAGGGGAAGATTAGGGTGGGACCCTTTTATGGTGAGAATTGTACTTATTTTTTACCCATGAGAATCTTTGTTGGTCCTATAGCATAATGACACGTTGCCAATCAAGGACGAGATCAATTTGACTTCTTTTGTGATAGTAAGAAGGGTAATACAGGCATTCCACATTCTTCTTTTTTCTTATTAACTTCATTTTTTATCTATTCTTTTCTTAACCTAGACATTATTAGCCACATAATTACATTAAAGAAATTTCATTAGACTAGATGAATTAAGAATTTGGATTTTTAAACCACCAATGATATGATTCTTTAACTTTCCTCCACGTTGTTAGCCACTACTACACCCACCTACGCCCCTCCACCGCCGCCTCTGCAACCTATCTTTCCCCCACCACCATCCATTCTCTTCTTCTCTAACTCTCATTCCACCACCACCACCATAAAAAATAAAAAATAAAAAAAAGAAACCAAGATCATTGCATAATCTCATCCAGAAAACCCAAATCAACCATGGATAAAAAGAAAAGAAATTAAAAAAAAAATAATCCAACACCCAGATTTGCTTCACAATCTTCTTCTTCTTCTTCCTCCTCCAGTGCCGTCATCCCTTCCTCGGCGCCGCTGATCTCTACCTCGCCTCCGCCTCTGGCGGAAGCTTGCAAAGCCAGATCCACCACTCCACTCTCAGATCTAATTGTTGCAGAGCCAAGAGGAAGAGTCGGAACCAACAGTGGTGATCACCGTGAATGGCGGTTTCCATGAACTGTGGTCTCTGTGAACGGTGACTACAACAGCTCTGGCAAGAGAGCCCGGGGGTAGACGGGGAATTGTCTTTTATTTGTTGAGTATTGGGGAAATTTTCTAATAATGGAAAGAAAATAAATAAATAAAAACTATTGCATGTTAATGGAAAAAATAATGAAAGGGAATTGCTTTTGTTTTTTCTTTTCTTGTGCGTAGGAAATTGGTTTCATAGAGATTATCTATTTAAATTTACTTTCTTTTGCAAATTTGAAAAAACATGAAAGAAAATTATCTCAACTAAATTACTCATTGGTGAGAGGTTGAGATAGTATGCATGAGATCTCAAGTTTAAAATTTGTTATGACTAATGTAATTTTTGAAAAACCAAAAAAATTTATCTAAACTTTTATCAAGAACTAAAGCAAAAAGTATTAGCTATTTGTACTGCAATTTTTGGGGTTATGAGTATTGGAAAAAAAAACTTTGAACATTACATAGTAAAGTCATAATATTTTACATGTAAAGTTAAATTTAAGAGATATCTTACCATACATGTTTCAAAAAAATTATATCAATTCAAAAGTAACATAATATTTTCTAAAACAATACTTATTGAAGTATAAAAGTTTAATAATTTATCACTAGTTTTTATAAAAATATAAATTTTAAATAACTATATGACTTCGAGTCAAGTTGGATCAACTTGAAGCATTCTCAAACCCAACCTGAAAAGGCACCAAGTCAAATTTAATAATCCGAACCCAACTAAAAAATATTTGTGTCAGGTCAGGTTGACCATCAAGCCCAACCGTGTCATGAACACTATTAAATTATCCTTTGTCAACTTCATTTGTATTATATTTGAACAAAATATTAAATTTTTTAATGATATATTGGTCATCTATGGACAAAATATTGGTTCTATAATAAATAAATATTACAATACACATAAACAAACATTACACCACACAAGAACAGAAAAGTAAACAAGCATTACTTTACACGCAAACAAACATTTTATCACACCGAAATATTACGCAAAAAATAAATAAATATTACAGCACTCATGAATAAACATTATAATATTTGTAAACAAACATTACAACATAGAAAAACAAATAAATAAACAAACATTATAACACACATTAACAAACATTACATTACACCGAAACATTACAAAACATAGAAACAACTTAAATCGGAGAATAATCTCCTCATTCATACTCTTTATAACGTTTTAAGGAGAAAAAAAAAACAAAAACAAACCAAAAAAGGGCAAAAACGAAAGGGAAAAAAAAACAAACATAGAAGAAGAAAAATTACATAATGAAAAAAAAATTGGAGGTTGCATGTGAAAAAATGAGAAAATAATGGGATTCCGTGGAAAATGAGACAAAAAATGAAAAAGGAGGAGGAGACGGGAAGAAAAATAGTGTGACTTGAAGGAGAGTGAGAGAGAAAAAAGAAAATTAATATTTAATATTAATGCAGATAAACATTTTTTTTAAAAGTATACAGAGGGTATTTTCCTTTAATTAATTAAGGGAGGCGAGTGATTCTTAGAAGATATCGGTATAATTTGCCCAAAAAAAGAGATTAAAATTTGACGGGTGTCAATAACCGATCAAGTATAGGAGGAGTTGTCCTTGATTTCACTCATCTTTATCTTCATCCTCGTCGTAACTGAAGGGTAATGGCACTGACTTGAATGCACGGTACTTGCCAACATTGTTTAAATGCTCATTCTCCAATCTGAAAATAAGGCATCTCGCAATTTAACATGTATAGGTCAAACGAATTTAACATAAAGTGGACATAAATGTGTTTTGGGGAGACACTGCTAGCATTTTATTCAAGTCATGATTAATCGCTTGTTTACCTACCTAAAGAAGTTCCATATGGCACGACGAATGATTTCTAGACCCGCGACAACGCTAATCATGGCTTGTTTATGCATGAATGAAAACTTGAAATTCAACACTGTCTGCAACCAAGCAAATCTCAGCAACACATTGAGGACCTGCAAAATTTCAATTTGTCTTTCAAGAAGCAAAAGAAGAATACTGTAAAATATTTTGAAATGTGTCACTACATTTTGTTTACTTTACTATTTCACATACCATGGCTACAAAATATACAGTTTTATGAGGGATTATGAGTTTGTCTCTCAGCCAGCGATTCTTGGAATGCATTTGCAAAAGGCCCCAATCTATTACAAGGTCCCAATATGTAGAGAAAATTGCTGCAGATATTG
>QANU01014988.1:4981-21179 GCA_003254905.1 Nissolia schottii
TTGTGTCAACAACTGAGGTTGTAAGTGAATTGGGGCATATTGCAAATAACATTGAAGTTGTGTTATCAACTGAGATTTGCATTTCCAAGTGATGTCACAATTACTTTTTTAATCTTAAGTGGTACTACAATCTCAATTTTTGTCACAACACCATTTAACGTGAAAAATCAAGGAAAACGAACAATAATGAATTGAAGGATTAATTTGACTTGTGACTTACAATTTCAGGGATATGAAAATTAGTTTTTGAATTTCAAGGACTAAAGTGAGTTACCCTTACATTTTTAGGGATCGAAATATACTTTATCTCAAGAAATTTTTTTGTGATAGTGGAGCATCATGTGAGATATGACTATACATGGTGTGGCATTTTAGTGTTTTGCTTTAATAAGATTACATTCAATGGACTAAAGTATATTCTAGAATCACATCACAATTTCTCCTATCAATAGGAAGAGATTGTGGGAATTTGGTACTAAGTATAAGTGCACGCATGTAAATCCTAACCTTTTAGTCATGCGACTAACTTTTCACTTATAGTTGCGACCTTTGAGTTTTTTTTTTTACTATAATGTCCCTCTTTCCAAAACTTATTAATCAAATACCACTTTTAAAATATATTACAAAACTACACTTGTTTTGAACAACATGACAGACGAGTTAGCATGGCAGGGCCACGTAAGGCTCACCAAACCGCTTGGTAATTTTAGTGAAAAGTTGCCAACAAGTATGGCATTTTAGTGCCTAAAATGCCTAATAGGCTGCCAATTTAACCTTGAACTTGCCAATTGCGAAGACGATTTAAAGGAGAAATCATTTACTGGTCTAGCGATTTTGGGCTTAACGACTTTAAGGTAACCAATCCACCCCATTCCTCCTCCTCTTCCATCATTTGCTAAAAATCACTTCTCTCTCTACAAAACACTTCTCTCTTTAGAACTCAATTCTCTCTCAATGCTCTTGGATTCTTGAAGAAAGGAGTAAAGTTATGCAACATTATTAGTAACGTGCCATAATTGTAAGTTTTAATTTATTATAATGTTATTATATTTCTTTTAATTTATAGATTACAACTTAACTTGTATGTGTGAATTATATAAATTACTTAATATCCATTTGATTGTATAAATATTATCTATATTAGTTAGCTAAAAAATTTATTATAGATTGATGCATAGAATAGTATATTATTCAATTTTTGATTGTACATTGTAACTGTTTAATTAATATGCAATTTAGTATGTGTCACTATTTAAATTAGTTTATATTTTCTATTAGTATGAATTTTTAATGTTGAATATATTTTTTTGTATTGGTGTTAATTGTATGTTTGACATAGAATGTGTTTTATCCAGAATTAGAAAATGAAGAAATCTCTTATTGGACTCATTTATTCTAATGGGAGAATGTATGATGATGAAAATGAGTTTATGTGTGATGGTCCTAATCCGACATCTATTATCAGTGTGGTATGCATTTGGATGATTTGAAGACAAAAATTTGTTTAAAATTAAGGCTTGGAGATAATCAATTTGTATCAAGAGTGTTTTTTTTACCACTACAAGGATCGAGTGATGGGTTGAAATTTATGTGTATCGAAATGTTTGATGATGAAGATTGTAACATCCCTCTTTTTTCCTTAGTAAAGATTTCCTAAAATTAAATATGGGAAATAAGTTTTGCACGAGTTTATGGGTTAAAATGTCTGTAGAAGAAATTCTGCTCAATTTCGTAAAATTCTGCAGACACTAGAACAGATCTTTTTTGTCATCCGTGTATAACCGCGAATCTAAGGTATCTGTATAATATATGGTTACGGAGGAAATTTCACAAATACTTTAGATTAATTCAAATTATTCCTTAGAAAAATTAGAGAATCACAAGGACTTGATTAGAATATTTTTTGGATAACAGCACGCGAAATACCGGGACAGTTAACGACCAAACACGATCAAATTCACAAAATATAAATTATAAGAAGACAATCATACACGGCCAGCTACATAAGGATACTCACACACGGCTTTACACACACATTTACATTTGGTCAAACAAAGTCATACTCATCATTTTTCAACCTATCCCATGATGCCACCTAGTAGTCATTCTCAATTTGCATTCTTTGTCCTAAATTAATGACCCAAAACCGGCCACAATTCTTCTCACCTTTAACTAATTATTTAATTTCATTTCTCTATATAATGAGAGCAAAACCAACCGTGGCATGTCACCTAAGACCATTCCCACGGTTTTATTGTTAGTTCATGGCTTCATTTACTTGCTTTTCTCTTCTAAGCCAAGACCAAACACACACACTCCCCTCTAAGTTCAATTTCATTTTCCATCCTTAAATCACCAAGCACAAGCTATAGCCATCATCTCTAGGTCCTCTCAAAATTTTCCCTTGGAGAAAGGTGATCAAGCAAGCTTTGGAAACACCAAGACTCCCTAAAGGACGTTATCCCAAAGTCCTCCTAGAGGTGGGTAACCGAATTATCCACTGTCTATGTTGTTTTTGCTAGATGATATATGATGTTAGGATGCCTTTTATGTGACTTTGATCTATATATATGTGGTTGATGATTGTCTGGATCTGTTGGTGCTGTCTGTGATTCTGTCAGAATTTAAGAACACCTAAGACAGAAATAGGCATATGACACAATTTTGAAGGAAACTGTATGCTGAGGTTTTTATCATGAAAAACTAATGTTATTTTTGTATTCTACACGAAAAATTGAGTGGGGATGTCAAGTTTTATGATTTTTGGAGTCCCCGACGAATTTCTCAACAAACAGGCAGAAAACAGGATTTTTACGAAAAAGGACAAAACGGGAATTTCATGTGTTTGGACTGAAAAACTGGGTTTTTTTTTTCAGAAAATATGGGTTTATAAATATCAAAAACCTTAAGGGCAAGTCTTGAGTCCATCGGGTTTTTGAGAACAAAAATTTCAAAGAAAACAGGGCTTTTACGGGGGCAAAATAGTAATTTTGGGAAAAGGGGCAACACTGGAATTTCGTGCAGTGGGGTTAAGAATCTGGGTTTTTAGACATGAAAAATGATCTTAGGGCTACCAAAAACCTTGGGGTAAGGTCTTGGACCACTCCGATTTATGGTTGCTAATCTCTGACAGAAACCAGACGCTTGTTTTGTTAATTGTGGATTCACCTTTGTTTATGTTCATGAAGATGTTGAGCATGAAGACATGTTCTCTATATGTGTTAAAAATGATGATAGATGTTAGAGGAAACTCTCTTGAAATTGTATATGCGAAACCATGCAGAACATGGAAACTTGCAAGACTTGGAGCTGAATTTTGTCAAGTGTGCACTGAGCGGCTTGGGGCTTGCGCTGAGCGGCCTAGGGCTTGCGCTGAGCACCCTGACTGAAGATTCAGAGTTACATAATTTAACGAAAAGCTTTCTAGACCACTTGCAATCATCCATGGGGCTGCTGAATGTTGTTAAGAATCAGTTTGAAATAATTATGAGCTATATGATATAATACATGTTAGATGTTTATAATGATAAGAGATTATATGATGATTGTTTGATATGATGAAATAAATGATGAAGATGATGATACTACTGTGTATANTGTTCATGAAGATGTTGAGCATGAAGACATGTTCTCTATATGTGTTAAAAATGATGATAGATGTTAGAGGAAATTCTCTTGAGATTGTATATGCGAAACCACGCAGAACATGGAAAATTGCAAGACTTGGAGCTGAATTTCGTCAAGTGTGCGCTGAGCGGCCTGGGGCTTGCGCTGAGCAGCCTGACTGAAGATTCAGAGTTACATAATTTAACGAAAAGCTTTCTAGACCACTTGCAATAATCCATGGGGCTGCTGAATGTTGTTAAGAATCAGTTTGAAATAATTATGAGCTATATGATATAATACATGTTAGATGTTTATAATGATAAGAGATTATATGATGATTGTTTGATATGATGAAATAAATGATGAAGATGATGATACTATTGTGTATAGGATTGCTTTAAGATGAATGAATGAATATGATTACTTTAAGATGATGATGAACTGTTTTTATTATATATGAATTGTTGCATCAAAGATCGAACCGTGCACATGATGATGATGAGAGAAAACCCCCTCTAAAAGGGCCTAGGCTTGATTTTTGGGGAAGATCTTAGTCTTGGTCGAGTCCCAGGTCCGACCCCAACGCCATCTCAGGGTGGTAACCTCGGTCGTGGTTGGCAATTTACACATGGTCCAGACCATTCAGGTTCAAAGCTACCTGGTCGCCACAATGTGGGCTGTAAGCGTGGTTATAGCCGTGTGACCACCGCTATAAGGGACGAGGACGAATATGCTTATAAGGCCAGCCTTGTAGAGCATACGTATAAGTGGATGCCAGCTGAAGCTTATACTAATTTTCAGAAAATGAGATTCTTGCAGTAGTGTAGCTATGTGAATTGTATGACAATATATGAGTTAGGAACGAGACTAGCAGACATATGACATACATAATGAAGAATAGGTTCCCCAATCACCTAATAACTTAGGTAAAGCTGCTCAGGCTTAATATGGATATTAATAACTAGTAGGACTATAGTATAATTGTGACACCTTGAGACCCCTAAGCGGCCGAATCATGATTGAGTATGAATAAGTTACGACGATTAAGGTTTCCCACTGAGAACGCAGTGTTCTCATCCTTCACTCCTTTATGGTTCTAGGCGAGCACGACGGGGATGTAGCGGACATCAGAGCAGTGCAAAGCAATGCAAGGACGAACAACATTGAAGAAGATGGACAGAGGAATAGGGAAATCAGAGCTACGATAGAGATATCACATTAGTTCTTAGTTAGTAGGCTATATGTTTGTACTACTATGTAATTGTACGTAACATCTATACTATTACATGTGTAACTATTTGTGAATATATGGCATGGACCTCTGGTTTCTATGAATGTTGAATATACCTAATTAATATTAGTTAAGTATGCTACGTTACCACTTACAATATATGTTCTGTCGAGAACCAAGCTCATATTTTATACTATGATACGTATAAAGAAAAGTTAAAATTCGGTCCATATTTCTGGGTAACTGTACTTTTAAACTCATAAGCGGGACTAAGTACTATCCCAACCAAAAGAGATAACAACCTAGTCGGCAAGTTTGTGACTTAAGCGTGGACTAGTTAGCTAGGGTGTTTCAAAGATGTTACATGCATGATAGATGCTTTTGAGCAGAATTCAAATTTAGTTTCAATGGAGATGTTTGCCAGGGTATAAATAAGAGAGGTCTATGTGAATATTGAGAGCAGTCCTTCAAACCTCGTCAACACTCTGTTGTCAATGACACATTTTGCTCACTTATTTCAACAAGATGTGAGTTTATCTCAAAATCGTCCAACTTTTCATTCTCCACTTGTATCTTCAGTCACTATGACTCACCTTCCGTTGGTGGGAGTCTATCTCAAAATGAAAATCTATTAATGAGAAATGTGTTTTTTTGACACAAGTGATGATGAAGAGTATTAACTTAATGGTGATGATTTAAGTATAGATTCAAAAGATGAGGTTAATGCATTTGTTAATGTGCATCAAGTTTCTCTNAGCATGAATATACTGCGCAAAAGAAGGGGAGATTTAAGTAGCAACTCACATGCATCAACAAGGAGGCTCAATATTTAATTTTAACTCAAAACTATAAAAAGGAAGAAACAAAAAAGGTTGAAGAAGTTAAAGTAAAATCATCATCTTTAAGTAAAATCATCATCTCACCACACCGTCGCGCCCAACGGTTGCCTTTAAAGAGTTAGAAACTCTTCCGGTGCTGCCGTTTTGATTACTTCGGTGGCTTTTGATTTGCCTTCCAAGAGAAGTAGAAGTAGAAGCAGACCTTCGTTTCTTCTTCCTTGGTAAATTGTTAACATTAATACTGGCATCATCATCAATTATTTCAGCTTGATCACTACGGTTTGTAACTTTGAGCACAACGACCGGCTTCCTCTTGATCACCTCAAACTCACAAAGATCTCCTTCTGACATATTGTTTTCCCTTGCGAATTCCCCCCATCCTGTCGCTAGTCGCATACCTACTGAGTTGGCCCAATTAGGTACACAAGAAACATCCCACTCTTCTCCATTGCAATTTTTGAGCTTAATAGAATCCCCCAACTTCAGATACTTTGCTGCAAATTCAGCAGGAATATACTGCACAGAAGAAGGGGAGGTTTAAGTAGCAACATGGATGCATTACAAATGCATAACTTGATATTTAATTTTAACCCAAAACTATAAAAGGAAGGAAAAGAAAAAGGCAAAGTAGTAAAAGTAAAATGATCATCTCACCACGCTTGAGCGCCTAATGGTTACTGTTAAAGAGTTGGAAACTCTATTGGTGCCGTTTTGATTACATCGATTTTGGCCTTGTCTTTGAAGAAAAGTAGAAGTGGACCTAATTTGTTTCTTCTTCCTTGCTAAATTGATGACATTATCATCATCAGCAGCAGCAGCATAAATTATTTCATCCCGAATCTGATTCTTACCCCAACATCGCCGCTTTTTGCTTCTTGTCTCATAGGATGCTTGATGTTGGTGCTCATCATCATATTCAGCCATTCTTGACCTTTTCCTAAGAGCAGGACCACCCGCAATGGCAGTTCTAGTTGTATAGGGAGGGTAGGAAATCTCACTGGCAGTAGTATCAAATATACGAACACGAAACCTTGAGTCCCCTTCATATTTGAAAACTATGACGAAACCGTAACCGATAGAATAGTGCTTTGCAAATTCTGGCCAATTGTAGCAAAAACAAACATCTTCATCACATTTCTTCAACCCCATCACCCACGATTCACCGTCGGGAACAGAAACTGTAGCAGTTGAAGATAGCTCATCATGAAAACTTGTTGCAAACTTGTCTGGAATTCTCTGCAGTGAACAAAGATGATGATATATATTACTTAAGTAGCTAGATCGATCAATCTGACTCATCTCATCAGGAAAATGGATCCTCTCACTGGGAAATTACACATGACCATGTCACATGCACATCTCCGCCATTCATTAAGTTACTTGAGAAGGTTAAAAAAAAAAATCAATGGTGGAGATGTGCAACAATATTGATATGAAAGGATCCACTCCCTTCATCAGTTCCTCACATTCACATAATCACAAGCACATAGAGCTCTGGCAAGCAAAGAAAGATAACTCAAGCACTACTAATTTCCCAAATACTCGAAATTTCTTGTAACGAAGTAAATTTGTAATAAGAGGAATTATGGAGAGAAACACTATATTTTTGTATATTTTCTGTAAAATTGTAGAAGAACTTACAACTAAAGGATAGAGATAGTGATAGAAAATCTCCTAAGAAAGATGATCTATGAGAAAAGAGAGAAAATCCTATAAAGAGAGGTAGGATTAGACACTAACAATTTTCATACCCTCTTTACAAGCTATAACTCCTATTTATAATATCTTAGACTCCCCAATTGGACTAATTTGATTATTGGGCCTATCGCCTTTTGAGACTCTACATTTCGAAGAACAAATTGGCTAAGAGGTTATGTGAAATCAACTAATTCATACTAAAGATGAAAAGAACGAAGCGAAACAAAACAAAAGCATAAATCAAAGAGTCAGCTCAACGGTGATGGAGAAATTCGTGCATGCTCCTCGAGCTAGCATGCTCCAGAAACATTATCAACTGTTGATTTTAATTTGTAATGCTCAAAAAGTTAAAAAACAAAAAACAATAAATCAATTGCCAGTGCACGCATATCGCAGTCACGCAACGTTTTCCATTTTTATTTTATTATTAACTTGCATACATTTTTCCCCCATAAACTGATAAAAGTACAATTAATTCGCCTCACAACATAATTAGAGTTGCGAAGGATTAAACTATTATTATCCAAGATTTTCCCTTCTTCAACCACAGAGACGACTCCAAAAGAAAACTACTTATGCATTTTTATACTCTCCTCATGGGAGGACTTTTCTGAAATAGAAAAAAAGAAAAGAAGGAAAAAAAAAAAAAACTGTTTGGGTTGCAGAAGAAGAAGCCAGCCACAAAGCAGAGCAGAGCAGGCAGCCACAATGAAGCTATGGCATGCATGATGCATGGGGTGGCATGGCATGCAGAAGCTGAAGAAACAAGAGCGAGAGTCCAAACAAGTATAAATAAGTATTAATAGTAATTACCAGTTGTTTGGCATGAATGGGTGAAGGAAGTATGAGCTTCACAAAATTCTTCGATGGAGGGAGCTGGACACAACTTCTCCGGCGACGAAGCTGCATTACTTACTTCAACTGAAATTGAAACTGAAATTGAATTGAAATTGCAAAACTAAACTAATCTCCACAAACTAGTGAATCCACTTGAGTATTGTGTTGACTGTTGAGTGTTGATCTCTCTTTGGAGTTGACGTGTGTGACTGAGTTAACGTGTGTCGGCATTTTTTTTAATCTTTTATAAATTTTAAATTTTATGTTTTATCTTTTATAATTTTTTTTTAAAAAATTGTTCACCATAATCTTTTTAAGGTTTTAGCATTTTCAGTCATGTTAAACTATTAATTATTCACAGTGCAGGTTATATGTCACACGTGTCGCTGCCAACGACCTCACCCACGCGCCCTCACCTGCTTCTCTCTTCCCCTCTCTCTCACACTTGTCACGCAATCAAGTTAATTATCATGTCAGCACTTAATAATTTAACATGACATGGATTAAAATTATGAAAGACGGTTTTTAACCAAAAAAAATTATGAAAGATAAAACACAAATTTTAAATTTTATAAGAAATTAAAAACATATTTAACTTCTTTTTTTTAGTTTGCAGAGAAGTAAATAATAAAATTTAAAACAACTTGCCAAAGGTTGTGTTAACAATTAGGAATCTATTCACCTTCTAAGAGGTGTGATTTAACATATTGATTCATGAAACCCATTAACACATACACCTTATTTCTCATCTCTTCCCCCAAATTTGATACACAAAAATATTCTCTTCTTAAAAAAATGTTCAAATTTTTGGATTTGCCCTCTAAAAATTACAAAATGTTTCGATTAATCTTAGTGGTGGATTGTTGAAAACCCATGAGCAACTCGTGGGCACAATTAACACAATAAAATAGGGTAATATTTGATCTCATTTCAAGACCTACAAAGATTTCAGCTTCTTTTTCCATATCCATTTCACCATTTGGATAACAATCTCAAATGTGTTAATTTTCAATGGAGTTTACGTAGGAATCTACGTTCAAAGTTATGATTCAGGATTTCGTAAAACTAAATCGCTTTAATGGATCAAACTTCAATCGTTGGAAGAATAAGATGATGTTCTCTTGACAACTTTAAAGTTTCATACGTTTTTGACCCAAATTGGAGGTCATTCCCAAACCCACTGACACATACACTGAAGAAATCAAAGATAAAGTTGTAATCTCCAAAAATAGAGTATTTATAGCCAATGAACACTCTTGTGATGAAATATTTAAAATAAATATTAATAATAATAACAATTTTATTAGAAAAAAATAATAATAACAATATATATGCCTATATTGTTGAGCCTTCTATTACTTTATGGCTTAGTAAATTAGAACATGTTAATTTTAATTCTTTAAATTATGCAAGGCCAAGTTACACTCATCTTCTTGTAGATAATCCTAGAACCGTGAGGTATGATATCTTTGTAAGTCTAATTCTAGTACCCACAAGACATAGGTACACCCCACCACTGTGCCGAAACCCAAAGCTAGGAGAGAGGAGGGTTGCCCTGCTGCTCCAACGTCCCCAGTGACTCATACCAACCACCACACTGATCAGGTATTCTGAACTCAGTTATTTTACTTCGTAACACTATTAATAGTTATTTGTTATGTAATTTTGTAGCTTGTGTTAATGTGTTTAATGCCAATCGTAAGGCATTCATTTGTGCACAAAGGTTCCCTTCCCCACTCTCACTAGTTTAAAAAATTACGACACTAGTTTTATAGTTCACTAGATCTTTTTTGCTGTGATTTAATAGATTATTAGTTTTCTGTTTTTCCAAGGTTCTTGTTTAAGCTGCATCAAGTGCACAGCAATGTCATTGACCTTTCAAAGGTTCCTAATTTTTAGTATTGCTGCTTAACAAAGTAGGTATGAGTTAACTACAAAACATGCGATAATCAGTTATTTCATCTCAAAAAGGCAATTTTAGATAGTAGAAAAGATTAGATCCTTCGTAGAAATCAAGCAGGTCACTCGTCTGCATTAATGCAAAGTTTCCTATACTACAACACACTTCTCTTATTTTTTATCCTAACCTTTAGATGGCATATCCTGTCTAATGAGAGGCTTGCTTAAATGAAGATAATGTAAATATTTTAAAAGGAAAAACTCCTTTTCTATTAAATGTTTAAAAACTTGTGAAAGAAAAGAAAATGCAGAAACTATCATTTTCCTTGTACTTTCACTTTTTATCCCCTTGGAACTGGGAAGTTATGTGTAAATAGAAAAGAAAACTACATCCTTTTAAGGAGTACCGTCAAGAAATTTGTGCGATCATACTAGAATGTATGTTAAATATGTTTCATACAACACATTGAATTACATTTTAACCCTCATTTTAAGACTCATTACTTAAGGTTAAAATATTATTCAATGCATGACTTGAACTATATTCAACGTAACACTTCAAAGCGAAAAGGAAAAGATTTGGAAATTTAAGAGCTATTAGAGCGCATCACTAGTGTTTAAGTGCACAAATACTCGAGTAAATCTTGATCTTTGGATTATCAGGTTTGAAACTAACACAGAAAGGAGGTTGGCCTATATTAGGCTAAGTGATCCAGAAGGTTTCCTCTTATCAAATGATAACCCTTGCTTTCGGGGTTATTGACTCTTGCGGCAATTTCCCTCCTCAGTTGGAGGTAACTTGAAAGCATCATGACTTATCTGTTAAAGCAACACACAAATTACAGATAAATGTGTCCGTTACCTATTTGCTAGACATTGTTATGGGGACATCATAATTTATACCATAGATTCATAAAATGGCGACATAACCACACGGCCTTACACGCCCCCTGGCCAGTGCGTTTAGTAACAGTCGTCTGAGTTTTAAAACACTCCTGCAGCACCACAAACTGCTAGTTTTTTTNCCACCGAGGATTCGGTGGTCTTTGGGCTGGCTTGATGCCCTGAATCTGTTCTTGCTCCCCCTCTGTTATCAGGGGGCCTGGTGACCCCTGCCTGCTTCGAATAGTGAGACCCTATGGATGGACCTGCACTCACGCCCCCATACCTGAACCCAACATCTCTTCTCCGGCTTCCTGGATTTATTCCCGACTCTCTCCAGGTTTGATTCCGCCATTCAATCGCCATGGCTCTATCCATCAAGGCCGGCAAGTGGGTGAACCTGGCCACCTCCAGTTCGGCCTGTATCTCCTTCTTCAGCCCATTGGCGAATATGCACATTAAGGCTTCGGTGCCTAAGCCCTTGTGGGACCTAGCCGCAGCCTCAAACTCCCGCCGATATCTCGCTACATCCTCTGTCTGCCTGACCTCCAGCAACGGTGCCAGGGGGTTTAGGGCGGCTCCTGGCTGAAACCTCTTCAACAAATCCTCCCTGAACCTATCCCAATGCAAGAAGGGTGTGTGCTCCTCCCACCACTCCATCCAAGTGAGGGCCTCTCCCTCTAAAGCTAAGGTGACAATGTCCATTTTATCCTGTAGAGCTACCTGGGTGACCCTGAAATAACGTTCCATCTTCACAATCCATTCCGATGCTCCTTCTCCGGAAAAAACTGGAACGTCCAGTTTCCGGTTGGCCTCGAACCTTCGGTTTTCTGGCTCCTCCCTAACGTTTCCGTCCCCCTCTCCCTGGCCTCCTGAACCCCAGCCTTCTTCCTCCTGATTGCCCTCAGTTTGCCGCGGTGGCAACCTGTCCATCAGTTGTTGAAGTAACGCTAATGTGCTTGCCTGCGTCTCCTTCATCTCCACCTGGTTATCTCGTACCTCCGCCATCTGCCGCTCCAGCGTGTCCAACCTAGACTCCATGGCTGCGCGCGTGGAAACCATACAAGTCTCCCAGGAACGATGCTCTGATACCAGTTGTAACAACTGGTATCCCTGGAATTGATAACTGAATTGCTTGCTGAATTTAATTGATAATACCAGTAATTCCAGAGGGGAATTTCCTGGTTAGATGAATACAATTAAAATGCTGTAGAGAAAATAATTCTGGGATTAAGGTTCCCTTTGACCTCCTAATCCTTATTCTCAAAATCTGGATAATCTCCTAGTCTCCCTCGGTTTCCCTTATAAGCAGAAGGAAATCAGGTGGCTATTTTATTTCCTAATTTAGCTCCTAAATTAATGCTTCTCTGATTTGATTACAAATCAGTTCCTAATCTGTTACAATATCCTAACAGATTTATTCCTTTCTTATTCTACTTATTCTTCTAGAATAAACTAAAGGAAAAGGAAGGATNGCTTTAAATTAGTGTGCCTAAAATTCAAAAAATCTTGGTGAGCCCTTTCACAACTATACAATCCTATCAATTTGTCCCTTCAGCTTAGTTTATTAAATCTGCAATGGGTCCGTTCAGATGGATAGTAATGATATAACAGCATGATGACATAATTTGGGATTCCCCTGCTACATTTCTAGAATATTACCTGCTCTACATCTTTTATGGTTGTGCAGTAAATTATAGTTGAGCCACCACTAGCAACTTCTTTTGAAATTTCTTGTACAAGCTCATCAACAAAAGATTGTCCACGCTTAAACGACTTGACGCCATAGAAAAGATTTGAGCGATCAAATGAACCAACCATAACAAATGGATTCTTCATCTTCAGGGAACTGAGGATGTCAAGTCGGACCCTGGTAGCATATCACATAAATGAACATGACTGCAATGTTTGTTTCATTTCACTAAAAAAAGTTAATGCATACAATTAATGGGAAGAACTACACAGTACAACAGGGTAACTACAAGAAGGAAAGCATAAAAACATTGAACAAATTTTAGAAAGTAGAAAGATCAATAAAGAAATGCTCAGAATAGTTTTTAGCAAAAGTAAAAAAATCCAACCCCTTATAAGATATTGTAAAGGCAATGAAAGAGAAAACAACAATCAGAAATGCAAAATGTATCGGAAGGACTAGTGGAATTGTTTTAACAGTAAAGATTATAATCAAATAAAAATATCTTAGAACAAGGCAATGAACTGCCCAACCCTCATCCTCTAAAAGAGTTTATCAATACCAACTTGAGATTTCTGCACATGAGGTTCAATAACTCCTGAACCTGGTAGTTCATATTTGCCACAAACAGTGAAACTAGCAGAGCATGGTGATAAAACTTCATGTGAAAGTAAAAAAGCATAACTACAACGCTAAAATGCAAATAAAATAAATTTGTTATGAAGTACAGCAATAATATGATTCAATATCAGCCAAACCAAAAGATGCTTTACTTTTCAGTAGCTGTCGCCGTTAAACCAACAAAAGGAACATCTAACAGAACACCACGTAAGTTGTCTAACTGCTTATATTCCACCCTAAAATCATGCCCCCATTCTGATATGCAATGTGCTTCATCAACAGCAAAAAGACTAATTCCTTCCTTCAGCAAGTTGGACCAGAAACTGAATAAATAAGATGAAGTTTAACAGAATATCATAAATAGAAAAGGCATAATATGAACTAAGGTTAATGATCTAATGCTAAAAATACATGGCCAGCTAGCTGCCACCACACAAGAAGCATCGGATTCATGACTCAACTAAAATGTCAATGTGTCATTGTAATATACACAGTACACACATACAGAGCTAGAGAGGGGGGGTTGAATAAACAACAATAAAAAGTTGAAAAATAATGAGGGGATATGCATGCAATATGCCCTCAAGGACAAATAGTTTCAGGTCCGACGATTAATAAACTCCAAGCACTATGGTACCCCAGCTCAATGGAAGAAAAAACGTTCCTTGACAAGATCAGGAAGATACTGCAGTTTTGTCATGTTAAGGATGTTGCAGTAACTTTTTCCATTTTTTTAGAATAACACAAGTTATATTGGCCACCAAAAGTAAGAAAAACTATGTTTGAGATTTTGCGTAAAATATTCTCAACCATGAAATATGAGATTAATTTTTGATATATTGACTGTAAAAAGATTCTTTACATTGTCATCCAACTATGTATGTCATATCATTAAAAATGTTACTCTTACATTAACTACTTTATACATATGTTATCATCCAACTAAAAATGTTTGGTTGACTATGTAAAAAGCTTTACACTAGCAATATATCAAAATTAAACTCATATGAGATGCATCATACAAAATTTTCCCATTACTAACAAAGTCATACAGCTGATACATAATGGAGATTGTACGAAAGGTAAAAAGATGCTTGAAACTCATCTCCTTATAGAAATATCAAAACAGTAATTAACAAATGAAGTTCAGTGGTCGTATAAGATGCATAAATCTGTTATTAAGCTATACTATTAATAGTTATTCACTCAAAGAAAGGTAATTAACACAGCTGAAGATAATCAATAGACTTGTACACCTATCCCAATACCTGGTAGGAACTGCAAGTGCCTTCTCAGGAGTCATGAACAGAATCTCAAATTGGCCACGCTCAGCTTTGGTCTGAACTGTGGAATCCTTCTGAGCGCTTCCAAGATATTCAGCTTTGATGCCCCGCTGTTTCAAAGCCATAACCTGTTTTCCCATTTATTCTATATTAGATAACCACTATATGAAGAGTCTAGACTGAAGAAATGAAAAATACAAAAATAAAAAATAAAAGCCATATGGACGAATCAATTAATTCACCTGGTCTTGCATCAATGATATCAGGGGGCTAACAACTATCCCAGTCTTTCTGACAACCAAAGGTGGTACCTGATAGCTGTTTAAAGAGAAGAAAAAAAATGGTAGAGTCACTCTTTCAACTCTCCAACTTAGGTAGTTAACTTCAAATAGAGTAAAAACAGACATAGAGAGGGTGATAATGCCTATTTACCACAAGGATTTCCCACTACCAGTAGCCATGACTACTAAGCAATCCCTTTTCTCAATAATCTTCTCAATAACATCCTTCTGATAAGACCGAAAATCCGAAAACCCAAAATATTGCTGCATTAACCAGTGGCAAACATGTCAGCAGCAATCACAACACCTCAAAACAGTCAAATTGACAAACACATCATTTGCAACTATTGATGGGCAGGGCAACTAACAACTTTTCCATTGTACATTCATTTTTTTTTAAGCATAAAAAAAAAAACCAAACCTTCTTCAATCCCCAACAAGAAAAAAAAAGAAAAAAAAAAAGGAAAAAGTTACAACTATGCACTACCAATCATCTTTCTTTGCCATTGCAAAATTCAATCTTTTTTTTTTTACTCTCTCTAAACCGCAACAGAAAAACAAAGTTTCTTCAATCNCTCTCTAAACCGCAACAGAAAAACAAAGTTTCTTCAATCATCACTAACAAATTTTTCCAACAAAAATAGAAAAATAAATAAATAAATAACTGACGGAACTAAAGTTACAACAATGCACAATCATTCATTTCCTTCTTCTATGAACAAAAATAAAAAATAAACAACAAAAACGAACTTGAGAGGTGGTAGAAGAGAGTGATTAGGTTAACCTTGAGAACGGAGTGCATGGCGTCCATGGTGGAAGAGAAAATGCACGGTCGTCAAACCTCTGAGCCGCTAAAGTAGTGACATGGCTCGTATGGTTCCCGCCACTTCTGACACCACCAACAGACGCAGGCTTTTGGGCCTGGGCTTCAAGTTAAGGCTTGAGTTAAAATGATTGGGACGTTGAAAGAGGAAAAAGAAGACTGCGGTGAGCGTGGATCGAACACGCGACCTTCAGATCTTCAGTCTGACGCTCTCCCAACTGAGCTATCCCCGCTTGGCACATTTTTACATGACTTTAATCTATAAACCTAATATAGTACGATTGGTGCAACGAAATTCCATATCTAATTCTCTAAATTAATAACTCTCTATAGTCATTTTATAAATTCTTCATGATGCAGAGTTTTTTCTTTTTTTTTAACATATTATTCATGTAATTAATCCGTTACCTTCAATTTTCTTTCATTACTTGTGGTTCTGTGAAAAAAATGATTGTGTATAAAAGATAAGGATTCTTGTAAATTTTGCATAGTTGTGTAATTTAGG
>QANU01014997.1:0-21219 GCA_003254905.1 Nissolia schottii
TAAACAACCTAGTGAGCATTGTTTGCTACGTACGAGTAAACAGTTAGCTAGGGTGTTTCATTCTCAATGTGAGAAGTAAAAACCACGGGCACAAGCCAGTCAATCAAGCTCCACTATGATCAAAATAGGGTACAAGAGAGTCTCAATCACATCACAAATTGTGCTCAATAATTAGCCAATAGAACAAGGCAAGAATGATGAAATAGAGAATAAAAGAAACCAGAAAACCCCAACCTCGCTGTTACTGTGCGTGGCCAATTTCTCACTACTCAAGCAACTTCTTGACGATCCGACCATCCAGATTGAATTATCACAAGTTCCGAACCTGCTATAAAACTTTCAGCTCGATCCAATGGTGAACGAAGCCGTTGCGGCTGATCGAAAATTGCTGTGCAGACAAAAAAAGGGAAAAACGTTTTTCTCTTCTCTTCTCCTTCTTTCTATCTTCTCTCTTGTTTTCTCAGCCCCCTCTCTTAACCCTAAAAACTGACCTCTCTCCACTATTAAGTGAGAATAGTGAGTTTGCAAATATTGGGTCTTTCTCCACATAGGAAGGGAGCCCAACCCAGCACTTTGCTCTTCGGCTCTTGCATCCACCGCATAGAGCTTGCGAAGCAGTGTAGGGAGTGGAAACAACAGTGTTCACCGTTGTAGCGGATCCTGGAGCACGATCTGAACCAAAATGCGTAGCACGATCCCGGAAGTGCGGCGCCAAACAGAGACGAGCGAGCATCTACGCGATGTCGGACGCGAAATGGATGATGGTGATGTGGCTACACGTAGCGGCGTGCGACCGCACGACAATGGTGTCGCTTCTGAGGGGGTGCTAATGGGGGAGGAGAGAGCAAAAACGAAAATAGAGAGAGAGCGAGATCTGGAGTTTTTTTTTTTCTTGCTGCTGTGTGCAGTTTTTGAAATTGTGATATGAGCGAGAATGAAAAGGAAAATTGTAACAGAAGAGAGAGAAATTTGGTTTTCTCGAAAATAAGACAAAGAAAGGGAAAAAAACGAAAAAGAAAATGAGTGCAGCAGAATGTTCAGGGCGGATGCCAAGACTCTGATACCATGTTTAGATCCACGGTATCAAGAGAGAAAAGAGAGGTTTGAGGCTGAATGAATTTGATAGAATGAGAAAGTTGCAAGAATTACAAGTGATGCAGCCTATATATAGGCTAATGATAACCACTAACAGCCACTAACCATTAGCTAATTAGCTAAACCATTAGCTAATTCTAACTAACTATTACAATTATCAATTACTTCAAATATATATTCTAATAAAATTCTCCTGTTTGTGCCTCATAAAAAGAACTAGGAGGTTGATGGATCATTACCCTTATGATAGAACATAATAATGGTTTCCTCTCTCGTGCGAGAGAGAGGAAAAAAGAAAGATAGAATTGAACAACCGTACAGGCATCTTTTGCGTATTGCATACGGCTCTACTATGGACTATGGAATTTTTTTCTACCTTCCATCGAAGAAATAGAAAATATACTGGGTCTGCTGATAGATCCAGATTAGTATCACTAAATGATCCAATAACCATCCTTCCTTTTTTTGGAGTATTTCGGAAATACTATGATGGTTCCGTTGCTTTATTATTTCGTCTGTTCTTCAGCAATCCCAAAGTGTCTTTTTTTTTTCAAATAAAATATATATAAAATATATAAATAATAATATATATATTAACTATTTTTTTCTTTCATAACATAAATATTGTTAAAACCTTTCCGGTGTAAAAACCGAAAATAAAAAAGTTTGTGACACTGAAATAGGCTCCCGATAGATCATATAAAATGATAAATACGTCTTTTTTCATACTACTCTTTCGATACATAATTGAATATTTTTCGAAATTTGGGAAAGAATTATTCATATCGAACTCGAAGTGCCATGCTATTATTACTTAATATTTACTTAATATTGATATGGCGAAGGCATAGTCTTCTTTTTTTTTCGCATTTTTTTTTTTTCTGAAATAACTAAAAGACTCATTGGCGCCAAGCGTGAGGGAATGCTAGACGTTTGGTAATTTCTCCTCCTGCCAAAATAAAAGATCCCATTGAAGCGGCTAATCCCATACATACTGTCTGTACATCGGGTTGTACAAATTGCATAGTATCATAAATAGCTATTCCGGGTATTACCCATCCGCCCGGAGAATTTATAAACAGATACAAATCTTTGTTATCGTCCTCTATACTGAGATATACCATAAGGCCAATAAGTTGATTCGATATTTCACTATCAACCTCTTGGCCTAAAAAAAGGAGTCTTTCTCGATAAAGTCGGTTGATTAGGATAAGATTTTATCCCTTAAGAGCCGTACATGCATCTTTTTATGCATACGGTTCATACACAAAAGATCGCAAAAATAAATCAATGTGTAGATTTCAACCCTATTTACTGTTTATTTTCATTTTCATAATAGACTTTTTAAAACTTCGAACGAAGGGAAAGGTCCTTTTTTCTTAAATATTTTAGGAAAGACGACTTTTTACCCCTCCCTTTCTTATTTAAATTAAATACTTATATATCTTTATTCGATATCATATATAATATTCCATAATATACTAATATAATAGAATTTAATAAATATATATTATTTATAATGTATTAAATTTATTGAACTAACTTCTCATTGATGTATTGTTTTCATCGAGATCGAATCCAAATCGCAATGTAATTTTCTTGTTTCTGAATGGGCTTCTTCAATTCTTTTAGGTTTCTGTTCTACTCTGAGTAAAGATCTGTCCGATTTTTATTTGCACATATAGGACAAATACTGCAATACCACGTCTTTTTTTTTCTACGACTTCTCTTTTTCTTAATTTTTTTCTTAGTTCATTTTCTCTTTTCTGGCACATATATGATAGAAGTAGTAATCGTAGATATATTACAATTGGTTTTTTCTAAACAGAGCCTGGATGCTTCATTTTTTTATTGGTCCAACCAAGCCAACCATAAATTATTAAAAATTGAGATATAGTAATCTGAATACCCCTCCAAAAACAAAAAAATAGATTTAATTGCACTTCATTACACTTCACGCTCCAGATTTTTGATGATTCCATCAATCTTTTTCGGGGTGAAAGAGAGGATACCTCCATCGGGGGAGAGAACGGGGAAATCCCATATAACCCAATATATCTGACAAGTCGCACTATATGTCAACCCAAGATGCATCTTCCTCTCCAGGACTTCGAAAGGGAACTTTTGGAACACCAATAGGCATTAAATGGAGAACAAAAATGAAGTAATATATGTAACTTTGATGTGGAAACGTAAAAATAGGTTTATTGTGTTATAAATTTTTTATTTATCTTTAATCATATCATATTGTATTTATAAATGACAATTAAAAAAAGTAATTCTTACGAACAAGTTCTTTCTTTCAGTAATAAACAAATATATCTACATTCACAGATATAAACACTAATATAAAAAGGGGTCACCCCACACCATCACCATTGCATATTGTTATTTATTGGGAAGCTCACAGAAATTTTGCGGGATTGGGATCGATGTGCAGTCAATACCAGAATTCTGTCAGGTCCCAAAGGTATCCGTAAAATATACTCTTACGGGGATAAGTTCACGAATACCTTAACCTGACATGCCACCCTGATCAGGAAAATTGGTAGATCGTGACTATGTGTCTGAAATATTTTTAGGAAATCCGTACACGAGCGTATAACGACCAAACGCGAGCAAACATGATCGGAAATGCACAAAGGTTATCCAAAGCACTGTGGGGATCATTATCCCATGTTTTTAAAATTTATTAATTAAATAATAAGTGCACAGTGGCCTCAGGGGTCCTATAAATACCCCGAGCCACTGTTGCCTCATTTGCAAAAATTCCATAAGTTTTTCACACTGCCGGTTCCGTTCGTGCACATTGCGGTTACGCTGTCGGACTCAGAAAAAATAGTGGGAACATACCACCGTTGAGGGAATCTTTTTCTCATCAACTTCAACCGATCAGAAAGCGTTTCGGAAGTGGGCAACCCTAGACCTACTGTCTATGTGGCTTTTAATGTTATTTTATATGTGTGTATCTGAAGATATAAAAATAAAGTTTATGCAGAAAATGTAGGGAATATTATGAAATAATCATTTTATATGTTTCTGAGCTGGAAAGCTATGTTATAGTGTCTGTTGGAACTATGGGAATGTCCCAAAGGAAAAATATAAGTTTCAGAGAGCATGCAAGAAACAACGCTACTAATAAGTTTAAGGTAAGGTCATTCAAATGACCTAGCATAGTCATTCGAATGACCCTAAATTTTACTCATCCAGGAGCCATTTTAACAGGTCATTCGAATGACTATGCCAGGTCATTCAAATGACCCTGTGAAAAGTACAAACAGAGAGCAAAATTTTAGTGTCATTCGAATGACTCAGCTAGTCATTCGAATGACCACTGAAGAACTTGAGATTTTAGATTTTCTACATGTTTCAACAGGTACTAAAACCCTAAAGATTGTGTATGAAAGTAACCATAAACTTAGTTTACTTAGGAAAGCATGTATCATGAGGAATCGGTCGCCGTCAGGGTTTTAGGACGACCGTAGATAACTAGAGAAACATCACCTAAAGTTTAAAGAGCATAACTGAACCCTAGGGAACAATGATGGCTTAAGAAGTTTCCGGCCACAGAGGGTCCGGTATACCTTAAAGAAAGCACCTAGTTATATGAATAGGGAATCCCCTTCTCTTGGCACGTCTACAGACAAGCCCCTCACCAATCCCGCAAGACGGATTGGTAAATGATTATGCAGGCATAGACCTGATTTTATGTTAAAGTTTAAAGAAAGGAATGAAAACATGAATGTTAACGGACGTGACGTCACAAAGGTCCACAGAATGTCAAGTAGCCCACTTCTAGTAGCGTCGAGAGGGCATGCTAGAAGGTGGAAGTACACTTCTGGTAGCGTCGACAGGGCATGCCAGAAAGTGTAAGTTTACTCCTGGTAGCTTCGACAGGGCATGCCAGTGAGAAAAGAACGAGTCCACGCCTGGTCGCCTTGAAATGGCAGGCCCCTCACCATCCCCCAAGCTGGATGGTTGTTCCTATCGTTGCTCGATGTCTTCCTCCTATGAGCTTTACGTGGCTAGCTACTACATCGGTTAGAGCATTGTCAGGTCTTCAAAGATAGGGAACGCACGTAGGTTGTAGTCGTAGGCCACGACTGCAAAGGTGAAAGGACACAAAGAACTAAGAAAGACAAAAAGAACCAAGAAGGACGCAGCCACATGGCGCGTAAGAGAACTCCAAATCCCCCTCATGCTTGAGATGTATGTATGTATGTAATAATGTAAGTATGCAAGTATGTAAGTATGTATATGTAAGTATGTAAGTATGCATATGCATGTATACGTTGGGCTTTGTCGAGTGAGACAGCATCACAAGACTGCCCCACCAAGTACGAGTTACGTGGGTGCGTGATCACAGGACATGATACCCAGATGTTCAAGATTAGAAAGCACGAGAACCTAATTAGGAAGGCAAGATTAGATTTCCCCAAGTCACCTAGTAACGTAGATAAAACTGCTCAAGACTAGTATGGATATTAATAATCAGTAGGGATATTAGTATACTAGTGCACATAGAGGTTTTCCCAAAGAAAATGCGAGGCCCAATGTTAAAGGTTTTCCCACTGAGAACTAGTCGTTCTCAACCCCACTCGTTTATGACTCTGGGATCTTACGACGGGGCTTACGATGAGGACCCTGTAAAGTCGCAAGAGGAGCCGTGAAGGGCGGTGACGTAAGGTGGACCCCCAGGAGAACGGGTCAAGCAGGAGTTTTGCAAGGGCTAAGTGAGAAGTGTTCCAGTTAGCCCTTATGTTTTGTAGATAAATATTATATTTTGACAGACTTGCTGCTTGTGTAGTACCTATTGTAATACCTATGTGACTTTTTGTAAATATATGTGATGAACCGCATACTTGTTTATCTATCTGTTGCTTTATGCGGGTTTGATAACGGTTAAGCCTAAGGGCTCTATCGCTTGTAAAATATGTTCTATCCAACACACGGCTCATATCTTATGATATAAACTATGAAAATAAAAAGTTTAAAATCGGTCTGTATTTTCATGAGTAAGTATTTGAAGGTTAATTACGGACTATAAGTATTCCCACCAAGTAATAAACAACCTAGTGAGCATTGCATACAACTTAAGCGTAAGCAGTTAGCTAGGGTGTTTCAGCGTCCCCACAAGAAAATAATGGAGCAGAAAAGTTTCAACACTAGGAGGAACCTTAAAAGCTCTAAAGGAATTAACAACTATAACTTTGTCTAGGGGTTTTATTTTATAGGAGGAGGAGGAGCCTTTTCCTTATGAGTGTTGTTGCAGCGCTAAGCTTCCTAGAACCTCTGTGTCACTACAGCACGCTAGGCACACTGAAGTGCATTGCTTGCTTCGTGTCGCTATAGCACTGTGGGAGCATTGCAGCATGTCCTGAGCTCTGTGTAGCTGAAACGCACCGCAGTACCCTTCCGAGGACACGGGTCATCACAATTGTATTCTCTTTAGGGAATGTAAAATAAAATTTAATCAATTTTGGGAATGATCTTTTGACATAATCACTTATGGAAATATGTAAATATAATCTCCTTAAATAGAGAAATAATCATATATTTTTTTAATAATAATGATGCATTCGATTCTGGGAATGACTATCGTCTTTCTTGGGATTTATTGTTATTAATTTATGAGAATGATTATATTTCATTATAGGTGTAATTATCATTTACTTCTTGGAATGATTATACATTCTCATAGGTATAATTAACATCTACTTCTAGAGTTTATTTTATTTTCTCATTGTAAAGTTACCATTCACTTCTGGGAATAGATTTGTTTTCTCATCATACAGTAACCATTCACTTCTTGGAATGATTTTATTTTCCTATATGTACTATTACTATTCACTTCAGGAAATAGTTCTATTTACTTGTAGGTACCATTACCATTCACTTCAGAAAATGATTATACTTTATTATAGGTATCATTATCATTCACTTCTGGGAATGGTGTTGAAAGAAAAATAATAGAATAATATATATAGAATAAGTATGCGTTAATAAAGTCAAGCCAAATCATCAACAAAAATATAATAGCAATAAAGAAGATAAACTTATACCATAAAAAAATGGGTACATGTAAGGTTATAACATCTTTATAATTATTTGATAATGGACATATAAAAGAAACATTACCTTGATAGAAGTATTCAAACAAAGATTGATTCTTTGAACTTCTTTACTCACCTAAAGAGTAAACTCGTACTGATAACATCTTATGAAATGATAGGGAAAGTAGTAGAGAAGGGAGAGATGGAGTTTTATTCTATTGATAATCTCAATGGTTGTTATACAATGAACACTCAAAAATTTATTTATAGTCTAAGAATGAGAATACATAAGATCATATCAAATTTCTATAATATCTCTATAATATTTACATATATCTATATAATCAAATACTAATTGAAAATTAGTATACGGGCATCCACATTAATAACATTTTATAACATGAAATATAATTTTTCTATGTACTAATAATACATACCAATTTATATATAATAAAAAGAAGTACACATTAAATTTATTAAACTAGAGAACAGCGTGACTCGCACTAAAAATAGTTGAAACGTGTGGGACAATAATTCATTACCAAATGCATCAAGAATTAGGATACAGTGCATAATAGCTTAACATAAATGACATCTTCACAGTAGGAAAAACAAAACTTTAGGCAAAAAGTTAAGATAATTTTCCATGAAAGTGACGTGCAAAAAGAGAAATGCCATTACGCCAATAACTTCAGACAATTTTTGAATTACCATATTTATGTGTAGAGTCTACGATAAATCTCACACTTTTGTAAGTGTAATGTTTTAAATATTGTTCAAAATAGTTGTCACAATAGCATTACTTACGCGCAAAATCCATCCCCATATAGAATATATCACAGCTCATGTTGTTTTAGGAATAAAATTTATCTTATCAATCAGTAATTTTTTTGTGCTATAAAAGCCGTGGAAGTGTCTCTCTAATTTGCCCCTTCTACCTTTGTGTTACAATCCCAAGTCACAGAAGCCAAAGAAACGCATTGGAAGATGGCAAGGAGGCCCTTGGTGGAGCTTTTTTTGAAGGCGATCAATTTCATTTTCATCGTATGCGCCTTAGGCACGTTGGGTTATGGATTAGTTTGCTTGGTGCAATGGAAACAAAACCCATCATCAAAGGAGACGATGATTTGTGAGAGCAACAATGATGCCAAATGCATGATTGTTCATCGCCTATTGCTTTCTATTGATCTGCCAAAACTCACTTCCGATTCACTTCCTAAGGCTTGGTAAGTGCGTTGGCTTTGTATTTGATTTTCATGTTGGGTGCGGTAGTTATTTTTATTGAATAATATAATGCAAAAATTGACATGATTTATTTATTTATTTATGAGTTAAATATGTTTTTAAACTCTAAAAAAATTATAAATTGTATTTTACTTCTGACGAATATTTTTGGGTAGAATGTAGTCTCTCTCGTCAAGTTGAACGCTGATGTGACAGTTGACTTGGCGCAAGTTGGACGTTGATGTGTGTCCAAACAACAAAATTGACATGTGGCGTTGAACGTGACCAAGTTAATTGTCATGTCAACAGTTAATAGTCTAATGACAAGGACTAAATCTTATCAAAAAATTTTATCAGAGACTATTTGCTAACAATTTTTTTTCAAAGATAAAATACAAAATTTATGATTTTTCAAAGATGAAAAATATATTTCACCTTATATATATATTTTATATAAAATGAGATACTAGAGAAGGACATCATTCGACAAACTCTAACAAAAAAATTTCAAAGACTTGGGGCTGGTGGGGAGGGGGGACCACACCCTAGCTACCCTCTCTTTCTATTTCCCAATTACCATTGCTTTTCTTCAAATCTCAGTGTAGGTTTTACCCATATGCTTTATTTAATTCTTTATTTTTCTTTTTTTTTCTTTTAATTTCAAGCATTTGGGTACGAAATTCCAATAGGAAACATGAAATGCAATATCTTTTTGTCTAAAAGTGAATTGTACTAGCACTTTGTTTAGATAGAGGAAAATATACACTTGTTTACTATGGGATACTCTTTTTTTTTTTTTTTTCTTTCTTGCAGGTTTATCTACCTTCTAATTGGAATCGGTGGCATCCTCTTCATTATCTCTTGCTTTGGATACGTTGGAACATCATCAAGGAATGCTTGTTGTTTACTTTCTGTATCCTTAAATTCAGGATTAAGATCTATATATACTGCATAATCTACCGTATATTGATCAATTTATTTTCTAATAAAGTTTATGTATAGAGATTCAACTAACCTTGTTAGATCTTTTTCTTTTATTTACATTTTAATTTAGGTGCATCCAGTCTTCTTATCCATTCTTTTTCATTTGTGGCATAAATATTTGCTTTATAGTATCTCCTTGATTAAGATATTTTCAGTATTGTGTGTTCTTGGTTCTACTTGTCATAGTCGAGTTAGGGAGCGCTGCTTTCATATTCTTTGCACACAACTGGGAAAAGGTGAGAGCATACTTTTCATTCTCTGTTAGCATAAATGTTCACTTCTAAGTAAAGTCACAAATGGGGATATCAATCTTTGGTCTGGTGTTGGATCCATGACATTTGTTCAAACTCCAACTCTAAACTATCATGTCCTTCAAGAAAAAAAGAAAGAAAGAAAGTGACAAATGTTGATATAAATTTTAATATCTCGTATTTAAATATACTCATAATTATAAATTTTGTAAAATTCAAAAAAAAAATGTTTATCTTAAATAAAATTGATACGTAAGATGACTTTGTGGATTATGGTTATTCTTATTACTTCTAGCATTCCATTTAAAATGATTTTAATTATAATTTATTTTTTCAATCTAAATGATAAAAAAATAAGTGACCTTAACTTAATCTCTGCAAAACAGTTCCGTTAAAGATACCCCACTAAGGAGAATGGATTCTATTAATTATATTTTAATTGACAAGATAAAGCATATCACTTAGAATTTGTTTATTTATTGCATATGTCATATGTGAATCTCACATCTTCGGGTAATAGTGAATAGCGACTTTCTTATTATCGTGTCAAAAGGCATCAATTCTCTTCCTTTCTTATATTAGACCCACTTTAATTTTACATTTATGGTGATTATGGTGAATGTTTGTGTTAGACATGTTAAATACTCACGAAATACATATTAAATATGTTTCAACAACATTCAAGCATTTCTGTACTAGTAATTAGTAGTATTAATTTTCTAAACAATTACAAAATCTATACAGGTTATACCGAAAGATAAAAGTGGCAGTTTCAACTCAGTCCATCATTTTCTAAATACCCATTGGGAAGTCGTCAAATGGGTAGCTCTTGGGATCTTCATATTACAGGTAAAGAGAGACACAAAAACTATGAGTAATGTTATATATCCTAGGGGTGAACATGCGTCGGGTCAGGTAGGACCCGCCCATGTCACCGATCCGACCTACCTACCAGTGGGTGGGTTGGGTTGGGTAAAATTGTCATTTTTTTACAGGTACCTGCTAGACTCGCCAGTCGCTAGGGTCGGGTTGGGTTAGGCGGCGAGTGACCCGTCCTCCATTTTTTTTAAAAAAAACTAATTTTTTTTAAAAAAATTCTATTTCTTTAAAAAAAATCCATTTTTTAAATAGAAAAAAAGCTATTATTTTTTAAAAAAATACGCCTATTTTTAAATTAAAAAATCTATTTTTTTTAATTTACAACAACCATATTTTAACAATTCAAAATTAAAAGTAATATCAATATAATTGTCAATGAATAACATAAAATCTATTTTTTTAATTAAAAAAATACAACATATATAGGCGGGGCGTGGGTCGGCTCAAGTTGAGAAGTAGGAACCCGAGACTCGACCCATATAATATGACAGATTTGTTGGGTCCGACTCAACTCGACCCAAGCATATTGGGTTGGGTCAGATTGACGGGTTGGCGGGTCGGACTCAACCCATATTCACCCTAATATATCCTATCACAAATTTCTTAAAAAGTAATAATAATTACTTCATTTAATATGTTGGAAGATTTTGTAGGATTGAAACAATACAAGTCAGATACGCATGTTAAATTCAAATTAATGTTTTTCTTCTTTGTTTTCTGTACAAACTCGCAGGTTATTGCTATGGTTCTAGCACTATACCTGCGATCAGTGTTCAAGAGAGGTTGGTATGACGTGGGTGTTGATGCTGAGCGTATTGTACAACTTCCTCGTGTTAGACCATCCAATTACATGAAGCTGCCGCAACCCACCCCATTAACCGCCGCAACCAATACCAACGGCGGAGATCCAACAAAACCCGTTAAATTGCAATGAGCTAGTTATTTCCTCGGATAGATGCAAGGGAATTATGAACTATACATATAAATATTGGGGCTTAATAATTTTGATGCTATTATAAATATTTTCTTGTGGAAAAAACTGCATGTTGAATAGGGGTGCACACGGGTCGGGTAGGATGTCACAGACCCGACCCGACGTCTGGCGGGCGGGTCGGGTCGGGTCGGGTAAAAAAACACAACTTTTTTATGGGTACCCGCCACCCGCCCGGGTCGGGTAGGTTTTGGCGGGTCGGCGGGTGACCCGCCCTCTTTTTTTTCTTTTTTGAAAAACAGCCCCCACAGCAGCCCACAGCCCACACAGCAGCCCACAGCCCAGACCCCCCACAACCCCCCCCCCACACACACCAGCAAAGAGCAAAATTAGGGTTAAATTAGGGAAAGAGGCTGCGGGGTCGCGNTATAGGTCCCATAAGAAAAAATCAGAAAACTAAATTCGTTGGCAAGTAACACTATCAACACATAAATTTAATCTATGTTGTAAATGGACAAAAATGTAATGCTAATTAATGTATAACAAAATGTTTCCGAGCATGGCTAATACGTCTTTGCGTACAAGTTGCAAAAAAAATATGTCAATTGTCTAGGTATTTAAAATTTAAAACCTCGTGGAATTTTTCTTGGACATCTGCTCAAATCATTTACCATGCATCATCCCTTGCTTACCTGCGATCATTAAATACAAAAGCCAATCAAATTTGTTTTATATGTCAAAAAGATTCATACTTACAGAATCAAATTGGTATTTTATAAACATTTGTTGAAAGTTCTGTTCAATCTGTGTATTAACCCTTTCCTCAAGTTGTGTCTCAATATTTTTGAAAATATGTTGCATCACACACCTCTAATCCTGTTTTATAAGGAAAATAAAATTTCATACATAATCCTCATTAGAAATCTGGAAGATGCCTTGTATAATGACGTACTTGATGATGCTAAAAGATAAGGAAAAGATAGACTAAACCATTTTTGAGCCTATGGACACTATTTAAGTCAAACCTTATACATATGAAATATGAGCCCAAGCACACATATACCAAACATCTCGCCACAATTCAAACCACCCCAAATAGCAAATAGCAAATAGCAAATAGCAAATAGAAAATAGAAAAATGAATAATACCCCGTTACTAGAAGCTACCAAGGGAATCTAACAATCACCACTCAACTCCAATACAATTTCTATAGACACTATCCAAACTCAGCATCAGATGTAACATCCCAATTTTCTCCTTACGAAGAATTTTGCGTAATAAATAAAAATGAGTCAATTATTGAGACTGAAAAATTAAATTATAAAATGTATTTTCAAGAAATGTCAGTCAAAATAATGGTTTCATGATCTCGCGGAGTTTCGCGAGATCCGGGCCGATTTTCGGTCATCACCGGAATTTAATTACGTATCAAAGGTATCCGTAGAATACACTTTTATGAATATAAATTTACAAATACCTTAGACTGACTTAAATTCCATATTAGGAAAATTACTAGATCAAGATGGAATTAGAACATAAAATAAGCTTTTATATTAATTTTATGTTACTTATTTTATGTTACTTAAATTTAATTTTAGCTTTAATAAAATTTTCTCCTATGGCGTAAACAGGTTATCTCTCTCCTTCAGAATCAGAACCTATTCCACGTTGTTGATGGTTCCATTCAACCGCTGAAACACTCTAGCTAACTGTTTACCCGTACGTAGTAAACAATGCTCACTAGGTTGTTTTGTTCCTGGTTGGAATACCTTAGTCCATAGTTATCTTTCGAAAATAGTTACTTAAGAAAATAGGGACCAATTTTAAACTTTTCATTTGCATTGAATAAATATGAAAATAGAGTCATGCGTTGGAAGGAACAAATATAACAAAGCGTATACCAGTATAGTAACAACACATCTAATATACATCCAGGTGGTCCATCATAACAGTCACANATTCTAAAATTACTTTCACTTATTAAAAAATATTTTAAACTTTTATCATTGAGTATTTATAAAAAGTTATAGAAACAATTATTTGAATATTTTTGTTTATAAAAAAAAATTATATTAAAATGTTCAAATATTTAAATTTTTTATTCATATTTAAAAAGATAATATTAAGTTAATTTTTAATAAATATTTATTAGTTTTAATTTTTAAGCCCATTTTTTCTTCATATTGTAGTTTTAGTTTAATGGTGAAATTTATTCGTATTTCATCTATAAGTTCTTTAAAATATATTAAAACTAGAAATAAGACTTTTTGCAGTGACAATGTCACTGCCAAGAGTCTTATGTTGTCGCTAAAAAGCCTTATGGCAACGACAAAAATGTTGTCGCATTTCATTGCCTAAAGCTTCGTTGTGAAAAGTCTTGCAACGGCGTACAAAGTCACCACTAAAACATAATATTTCTTAGTGACAAGACATTTGTCACTGCTATAGATAATGTTTTGGCAGCATCCTTAAGTCGCTGCCAAAAGATGAAGCTTTAACAGTTGTCGGAAGGAGGTATTTTAGCAACGATTATATGTCATTGTCAAAAGATGGCGCTATAGCTGCTATTAAAAGTCACTGACAAAAAGTTTAGTTGTCGCTACAATCAAAAGACATTAGCAAAAGATGGTGTTTTAGCATCATTTAAAAGTTGCTGACATAGCTTTAGTTATTGCACCAACATATGTTTCTATTAAAAGATAACACTCCCCCCCCCCCCCCAAACGACATATGGCGTTGCTTTTGCATATGTGGTAGTAGGCATAGTTATCAATTTGCCACACTTTTGGTAAATATTGATAATTTATTGAACATTTCCCAAATAGACCAAATATATTATTAATATTAATGTAATTAATTTTATAGGTCCCATAAGAAAAAATCAGAAAACTAAATTCGTTGGCAAGTAACACTATCAACACATAAATTTAATCTATGTTGTAAATGGACAAAAATGTAATGCTAATTAATGTATAACAAAATGTTTCCGAGCATGGCTAATACGTCTTTGCGTACAAGTTGCAAAAAAAATATGTCAATTGTCTAGGTATTTAAAATTTAAAACCTCGTGGAATTTTTCTTGGACATCTGCTCAAATCATTTACCATGCATCATCCCTTGCTTACCTGCGATCATTAAATACAAAAGCCAATCAAATTTGTTTTATATGTCAAAAAGATTCATACTTACAGAATCAAATTGGTATTTTATAAACATTTGTTGAAAGTTCTGTTCAATCTGTGTATTAACCCTTTCCTCAAGTTGTGTCTCAATATTTTTGAAAATATGTTGCATCACACACCTCTAATCCTGTTTTATAAGGAAAATAAAATTTCATACATAATCCTCATTAGAAATCTGGAAGATGCCTTGTATAATGACGTACTTGATGATGCTAAAAGATAAGGAAAAGATAGACTAAACCATTTTTGAGCCTATGGACACTATTTAAGTCAAACCTTATACATATGAAATATGAGCCCAAGCACACATATACCAAACATCTCGCCACAATTCAAACCACCCCAAATAGCAAATAGCAAATAGCAAATAGCAAATAGAAAATAGAAAAATGAATAATACCCCGTTACTAGAAGCTACCAAGGGAATCTAACAATCACCACTCAACTCCAATACAATTTCTATAGACACTATCCAAACTCAGCATCAGATGTAACATCCCAATTTTCTCCTTACGAAGAATTTTGCGTAATAAATAAAAATGAGTCAATTATTGAGACTGAAAAATTAAATTATAAAATGTATTTTCAAGAAATGTCAGTCAAAATAATGGTTTCATGATCTCGCGGAGTTTCGCGAGATCCGGGCCGATTTTCGGTCATCACCGGAATTTAATTACGTATCAAAGGTATCCGTAGAATACACTTTTATGAATATAAATTTACAAATACCTTAGACTGACTTAAATTCCATATTAGGAAAATTACTAGATCAAGATGGAATTAGAACATAAAATAAGCTTTTATATTAATTTTATGTTACTTATTTTATGTTACTTAAATTTAATTTTAGCTTTAATAAAATTTTCTCCTATGGCGTAAACAGGTTATCTCTCTCCTTCAGAATCAGAACCTATTCCACGTTGTTGATGGTTCCATTCAACCGCTGAAACACTCTAGCTAACTGTTTACCCGTACGTAGTAAACAATGCTCACTAGGTTGTTTTGTTCCTGGTTGGAATACCTTAGTCCATAGTTATCTTTCGAAAATAGTTACTTAAGAAAATAGGGACCAATTTTAAACTTTTCATTTGCATTGAATAAATATGAAAATAGAGTCATGCGTTGGAAGGAACAAATATAACAAAGCGTATACCAGTATAGTAACAACACATCTAATATACATCCAGGTGGTCCATCATAACAGTCACATAGTTATATCTACAATACATAGGATACAAGTAACATGTACATAAACTAAAATATCATAACATGGATCTAAACTACATAACATCAAAATACAAGGGCTACTGGAATGCTACTCAGTATGCCTTTAGCAAAATCCGAACATCTATCTATCTCTGGGCTCATATCCTGTCATAGCCGCTCATGGCTCAGCCGACGGCTCAGCCGACGGCCTCAAAGTAGGAATCATCTTCGGTACCTGAAGTCATAAAGCAGTGGGAATGAGAACTGTAGGTTCTCAGTGGAAATAACTTTAGTTCCTGAGTCTTGTCTCATATTAGGTCGGACTTCAGGCCACTCAGAGATTTCTAAGTGAACATGCATACTAAATATCCTATTGATTATCATCTGGCCTAAGTTCTGAACGGCTTTATCTACTTTACTAGGTGATAGGGAACTACTCTTGCTTACTACGTTCTCGTGCTTATTAACAGTTCGTGTACATACTTAGCCGTCTCGAGTGTGCTCTTGACGGTAATGACATAACAACAGAATTATACATTACATCTACTCATATATAACTGAAGGCAGATTCATACAGTACCTATACTTTTGCATAACAGGATCATCAGAATGAACATGACGGAATCATCAGAATGAACATAACAGAATCATCAGAATGAACATGCTTGATCTACATGCCTAACAGAATGAACATATGCATAACAGAATAAACCTGCTTTTGGAATATATGTTATTCCCACCATAATAGTGCCCTCTTTTGACACTAGTATGACGGAATAACCTCGCACCTCCAGGTGGTCCTCTGTTGACCCCTGCGGTGGGCTTCCACCTGCCGTGTGCCCCCTCGGGACACCTCGGCAGTGGGCGGATATTGTACCCCCACCTTAGCTTGCCCCCTTTCGACAATGCAAAGGCGTGGTAACCGCATACCTCCATGTATGCCATATCGACACCATCTGTGGCGGGCTTCCACATTCAGGATGCTTCTTTGACCTCCTGAAGTGGGATCATGGTTTGGCTCACATGATCACGGCCTTAGAATTTTTAGCATTTGGCATTTAGCCTTTTCAGCATTTGGCATTTAGCTTTTTCAGCATTTTCAGCATTATTTCAGCATCTCTGATTTTTCTGTACCTGCAGCATGGCATACTTGTTTCCTATGGTTCATTTCAGAATCTTTACTTATCTCAGAGTTATTTCTAATCCTTTAAACTTGGCTTATCATGAATGCATGGAATGCTACAGATTATATCACATTCTACATGAAATTCACATGTTCACATACGGCATATACTTTACATATTCACATACGGCATATACTGCATACATTTCAATTATCAATCATGGTTATAGCATTGAGTATCAGATTATGTGCCTCAAGAGGGGTTCCATAATACATTCTGGTCTCAGGCCGCTCAGCGAAACTATGGTCCGCTCAGCGGTTTGAGCCCTCGCGCTCAGCGCTTAAAACATGCCCGCTCAGCTGTAGGAATCTTATCGCTCAGCGGTAAGAATCCCATCGCTCAACGGTCTGACAACTTTTTAAAATATCTCCACCGACTTTTATCCTTTAAGAAAAATATCTTTTCGGCCTTATCCTCATCCACGTGGACCTCAGACCGCTCAGCGGTAACCGCCTTTCGCTCAGCGCTCTGGAGTTCACGTTTGAAAATTTCTGATGCATTCCGCTCAGCGGCGCCAGAGGCCGCTTAACGGTCACTGGGCGAAACTGAAAACCGAATGCATCATTTTCCATCCTTTCTTTCCCTTTTCTCCATGGAACCTGCTTGAGCCTCTTGCACATATTCTACACATAATAAACCTAACTAATCCAGGTCACAAGACCCTTCAGAATCATCTTCCTATGTCCTAGCATCATTTCTAACATATATGAACATATATATCTCAAGAATCACACACATACACATATCATCACATAACAATCATTCACCATCAAAGAGGTGAGGAACTAGAGTTACCCACTTCCTAACGAGCTTGTTGATGATGGCAAAAGGATGAACTTGAAGCTTTACTTGCTTGCTTGAGTTTTTTGCCAAGAAAGGATGAAAACTTAGGTTATGGACATTTAGGGTTATGGAACTTGATGTTCTTGCTTCCAATTGAAGAGAAACTCCTAGCCTTGATACTAGCTTGTCTTCTTGATGAGTTTAAGAGTGAATTATGATGATGAAAAGCAAAGGATGATGGTTGAACTTTGGTGGAGCTTTGGAACTTTGCTTATGGCATAGAAGATGATGAGTTTTGTTTTTGAGTGTGTTTTGTGTGTGTGTGTGGCTTTGGGTGGTGAGGGCTGGCCGTGGGAAATTAATGGGCCGAGCCATTCATACCTTATTTTATTTTCTCTGTGTGTTTTTGGCCGTGTTTGCTCATTAACTATTTATGTACGGAAGTCCTAAAAATATTTTGGACATACCGTTGTGACCTATTAATTTTTCTTGTTAATATTTAATTCTTTATTGAGATATTCTTGAATTTATTTTCATATTAATATATTTTACAGACTCCATTGAGTCAGGATCAAATTCTAAGAATAACCTAATATCGGCCCGAACGTCACCGGACGCCACGAGATCGCAAAATTATTATTTTAAACTAATACTACAGGAATAAAATTAATATTTGAATTTTATTTCATTTCTTAATTATTTATTATGGGACATTTTAATGAAGGGAAAAAGTCGAGTTGTTACAACCGCCGCCGCAACTTGTTCAGCAAACTTTCTCCACCGCCAACTCTCCAGTTTTGTGAACCGGGGTTCTTGTTCCGAATCCCCGTTTTGCTTAGTGGCAGGCTTAAGATCGCAACATCAACAACCTTCTCCTTTCCTCTTTGATTGAGGAGGCCCTTGCTGATACTCTCAGTGTTGACACAACTCCGGATGTTTGGAATGCTTTGCATTCTGCCTATGCCTCACGCAGCAAGGCCCGTGAACTGCATCTCCGTGATGAACTTCAACTTATGCGACGTGGTTCTCTTACAGTGACTGAATATGGCAAGAAGTTTCGCACTATTTGTGATCAGTTGGCTGTTATTGATGCTCCTGTTGCTAATGATGACAAGGTTCATTGGTTCCTTCGTGGTCTTGGTCCCTCTTTTGCAAATTTCTCAATGTGTCCTAGGGAACAAGGAAGTTTCTTAAGAAGGTTCCGGCCGCCAAGGGCTCAGTACACCTTGAAGGAAAGTACATAGATATGAAATAGGAAACCCCCTCTCTTGGTACGTCCAAAGGACAAGCCCGTCGCCGATTCCTCCAGGTGGATTGGTTTACGATGAACATAGGCCTATGTCTGAACGTATGACTACTGTCATAGACAAAGAAAAGACAAAGACACAAAGAAAGGACAAAGACACGTGAGAAAGGTTACAAAGGTTAAAGAATGTAAAGTGAAGTTAAGAAAAAAAAGAAAAGAAAGATAAACAAAAGAACTTCTGGTCATGTCAACATGACTACTCCCTGCATGGTTTGAGGTCTACAGGGAAGACCGAGCTACTCCTTGCATGGTTTGATGTCTGCAAGGAGAGTGTGACTTGATAAGATGACTTTCCTGCATGGTTTGAGATCTGCAGGGAAGGCCAGGATGCTGCTTGCATGATTGAGGTCTGCAAGGAGGGCATGGCGTCGATATCGCTACCTTCCTGCTGGATATGAGGTCCCCAGGAAGGGTATTATTTCCCTATGTGTAGAGAATGCGTGATTTAGGTTCGAAAGAAAACTGATATAATAGGTAATTCAAGATTAAAATTTCCCCCGATTACCTAATAATTAGATAAAGCTGCTCAGGACTAGCATGGGTAATAACAAGTAGGGATGTTAGTACGTTATGACAACTAGAGACCCCCTGAGCGGCGGAATCATACTTGAGAAGAAAACGATTAGTGATGCCCCAAGGATTCCCACTGAGGATGCAATGTTCTCATCCTCACTCACTTATGATTCCAGGAGAGCATGATGAGCACGCCGGAGCAGAGGAGACGTCACCAGACAAATGAAGACCCTTGCATCAAGGGGCCCAAGGAGAGCAGCAAGACAACTGAGCTCATTATTGCATCGCGTTGTATTTTGTATTCTTGTCTAACTAGATGGATTTATTATGCCATCAGCTTTTAATTGCCTGTAATTGTAATAGTTACATGTAAGTATAAACCTATCTGCAACCGTTTTTTGGACCGGTATGGATGGGATTATGTTATGACTTCTCTGAATTTGCTGTGTGTATTTATTTAGTTAAACGTTAAAACGTCTAAAGTTATGTAGACTCTATCGCTTGCTTATATATGTACGCTTTCTTAAACGCGCACGGCTCATACTTTATGTTTTAATAAATAAAAGAAAAAGTTTTAAATCGGTTCATATTTTGGGTAAAGAGATATTTTCTAAAGAAATAGGACTATAAATATTCCCACCAAGCAGAGGGTGGTCAAGGGCATGAGAGGAATTTAGAGAAAATTTGGAAAAGATGGATGGAGTGTGAGAGTAAGTGAATAGTGGGTTAGGCATGGTGATGTGAGGGGTGTAAGAGGATGGTTGATGGAGGGGGGGTATGGTGGTGATGGTGCACGGTAGACTGGGAGAGAAATTCTCCGAAAATTCCTCCCATGCTCGGTCGTATTTGATCGCCCGCAGTCTCTGTGTTTCGCGTACGGTCGTCCGAAAAATATTTCGGACGCACCGCCGTGATCTACTAATTTTCTCGATTAGTAGCTCGAGTCTGGTTAAGATATCTGGGGATTTATTTTCTCATCAGTAAATTCTACGGGCATTGTCAGTATCCGTAAAAATTCCCGACGGACCTGAAAATCGTCCAAAGGCTCGGGTAAAACTCACGGGATGCCGAATCCCTATCTTGGCCGAGGTTTTACAGGTCACACGTGGCATTTTCGTCCTCCTCGCATATTGGCCGATTCCTGTAATTATTTATTTGGCGAATTTCTACAAGGGAAAAAAATCCGGGACATTACAATATCAAAGACACGAGGTACCATCACATAATGCACCCCCATTTTAACTATAGGATGTAATGGTATCAAACACTTGAGGGGTATCATAATATCCGCAGCCATTAGGCTTAAACTCAAGACAAACCGGGAACTAAAGTGAATTCACCTTACCCACAAGCAAAGAGGAGAGACAAGAGCACATGGCACGGCACGCCTCCCGACAAAAAGCCTCCACTTTTGCCTTCCCAACTACAATTCGAATGCTGCGATCAACACGCCATAAAAACTGTAATACTTTAAGCATAGAACCCAATTCCCCTTCTCTCCACCAATGGCATCTTTTTTCCAAGCAAGGACTTCAACAAATCGCAATGAAAACAGTACCAAAAATAAAAAAAGTTATCTTATCTGCCTTTTCAGAAGCTAAAAGGCAAAGATTCCCCCCCCCCCCCC
>QANU01014997.1:21224-36126 GCA_003254905.1 Nissolia schottii
CCCCTTATCCTTGATATATAAATAAAAAAAATATAAGGTAAAGTCTGAGAATCGAATTCAAATTGGAACAATGTGGGCTAGGGGCTTTCTTCTCCTCGCAGCAGCTTCCTCTGTTCTTTTTGAGTCAGCAGCTTCCCTTAATCGCAGCAGTTTTCCGCCAGATTTCTTATTCGGGTCTGCTTCTTCAGCTTACCAGGTTTTGCTCTCTCTTATTTGGATCTTATTTGAAGTTTTTTTCTTTTTTCTTTTTTTTTTTCTTCCTTCTTTTCATTTTTTGTTTCTCAATGTGTTTGTGGGGTGTGAAGTATGAAGGTGCGGCAAATGAAGGTGGCAGGGGCCCAAGCATATGGGACAACTTCACTCATAGCCACCCAGGTCTTCGGCTCCTCTCTCTTCTTCTGTTATCTTTTCTTTTTTCTACTTTTATTTATATGTATGTGTTCTTTTTTGTTTTGTTTATTTAATTGGCACCCTTTTAGCAAGGTTCCTTCTAGCAATGCAATCTTCTTGGTTTTCACTGTAATCATTTATGAATGTTGTACCGGAAGGGTACTCTTCGGTCTCTGGAGCTCCGTGGATGAGTCGGCTGGGTGAGTACCTGCAAAGACTTCGATGCCAAAGTCAGTAGAGGTTTGAGATGTGTATTCAAATATGGGGGATTAAGGTCTCAGGCCTTACCTGGGTGGCTGGCCCTGCTTAAGTACCTAGAGGAGTTAGGTGATTGCCTCAGTTCTGCACTATTATTCCGCGGACACTTTTCCTGTTCAGGTTCTGTGGTTAGCGCCGTGACGTCCGTGGGGCGTCCATTAGAGGGTGTGAGTGTAGCTGATTACGTTGCGGATGGGCGAGCTGCGTGGGCTGGGCAGGGTCCTTCTGTGGAATGGGCCTTCGAGGTCCAGTTCATAATGAGTCGGGCGTGGTCCTTCCGTGGACCGGGCCATCGGGGCCCAGTCCATAACAAATGTTAAGTGCTTATATGGGTGGGATTCAAGCCTCATGAGGGATTGAGGGTATGTTTATAGTTAATGATATTAAAGCATATTGTTGTACCTAAAGATTTAACATGGCAAGCTGCAAGCATGAGTGAATAATAAAAACAACAGAGGCAATGAATGATAGCTACTGAGTTAGGATTGAAGATGTGCTTCAAATCATAGTGAAAACTCATTCCACCGCTATGCTTGACCGTGTTATGAACCAGCCCCGGGGGAGTTTCTTCATCCTTTCACATTTTGAAGAGAGTTTATTTGTGCAAAATTTTAATGGAAAAACTCAAAATATTGAGACTTTTTCTTGGTGTTTTAGACAGAATCGCGGATCACAGTAATGGGGATGTTGCCATCGATTCATACCACCGGTACAAGGTATTACATTTTCTCGATTTGAATTTTAAGACATACAAAATGGATTTGTTTAGCTGTTTGAGGCTTCATTTAATCTGGATTGATGAATGATGAATAACGTTGACGAATGCGTTGAAACTTCAGGGAGATGTGGCCTTGATGAAGGATATTGGATTTAATGCCTACAGGTTTTCCATCTCTTGGTCCAGAATACTACCGCGTGAGAAAACTCTCTAATCATCCTTCAGTTGATCTGATATTAGTTTCTTCAATGAAGTTGTTTATTTTTCAGTAATGGGGCGTTTGGTGTCACTATTGGAAACCTTAGAATCAATTCCAACATACAAAATTGATTCCAAGCGCACTTTGGGTTTGGATTTTGATTCTTAGAATCAATTCTAGCACTTAGAATTGAATTCGGAAGAAGCGAAAATTTATTACTTTCTGTCAAAATCACTTTTAGAAGAGCTACCAAAATCATTTTAACTAAAATAAATCCTGATTTAATCAATTTTATTAATAATTCAATTTTGTAAAAGCAAAACCAAACACTCACTAAGTTCCTAATTTCAGTCATTACCTTGCATGCTTTGAAGGGAATTATAAATGTTAACTTTTTAAATTGAATTAAACATACATACATACATACATACATACATACATATATACATACATACATACATATATATATTTTGGTGTGTTCATGATGCAACAATGCTCAAACGGAATTTTGTAGGTGGAAACCTGGAGGGAGGAGTTAACCAAGAAGGCATAAATTATTACAACAATCTCATAAATGAACTTGTATCAAATGGTCAGCAGAAGTCAACACTCTCCCTTCCATACATGACAATAGCCCTTTATTACCTTAAATCAAACTGAACTTAATAATTTGTAGCTCATATCTTACAGGTCAACAGCCCTTTATTACTCTATTTCACTCTGATCTCCCTCAAGCCCTTGAAGATGAATATGGTGGTTTTCTGAGTCCCAAAATTGAGTAAGCATTAGTAAAATTGAAAATGTTCGACCCCTTCTTTTATTTTTTATTTTTTTTCACTTCTAACTGATTGAAAATGATTCGTCTAAAAAAAAAACTGATCGAAAATTGGCCTCTTTTTTTTCTTTTCTTATTTTTTCCCCCCTTCCTGAACAGGCAAGATTTTGCCAATTATGCAGAAGTATGCTTCAGAGAATTTGGTGACAGGGTTAAGCACTGGATTACTTTAAACGAGCCGCTGCTGTATAGCACCGGGGGTTATGGAAATGGTGGATCCCCACCCACAAGGTGCTCCAAGTGGATGGCCCCAAACTGCAATGGCGGGGACTCTAGCACCGAGCCGTACCTGGTTACACACCACCTGATTCTTGCTCATGCTTCTGCAGTGAGAGTTTACAGGGAGAAGTTCCAGGTTTTTGCATAATTGTTGTGTTTTAAATCCTGCAGCATATAGAATTGACTACAATTTAGACCAATATCATGCAGTATGGTGGTCTTTGCAAAAGTGACTGACAGAGAGTTAATTCTCATAGATTTCTCAGAAGGGTCAAATTGGGGTGACATTGAATTCTGCATGGGTTGTGCCACTATCTCAATCAAAAGATGACCAAGATGCAGCATCCCGTGGCCTTGCTTTTATGTATGATTGGTAAGCGCGCCTTTCCCCATTTGAGAAAACGCCGCTCTATTTTCCAGTTCTGTTAATTTTTCTCAATAGTTCATGTGTAGTTTTTTGGAGGGATAATTTTGGTGCCCATGTTTTATTCCCGGCTACTAGTACCTGCATAAGGTGTGAAACATATTTTGATTAGTGGTTATATATTGGTGGACTTCAGCATCTATTGTGAGAACGAAGCAGCACGGCACCCAATAATAATTGTTCAACAAACTTGAGAGTACCATTATCTGGTAATTCAAAAATTATGAATACGTTTGCAACTCCCAGTTTCTTTAACAGTGCCTGGCAAGGTTGTCAAACTCGAGAGTTTAAGTAAACTCGTGAAGGCTCAGTAAACTCGAATATGTTATAAGCAATATAATTAGGAACTAAACATGATTAAATTTTGTATTCATAATTGACATTGAATAATGTAACTTTAAAATAAAATAAATGAAAAAAATATCATAAAATATACCTTAATGCATGACACTTTGTTATGTCATACTTTATTCTGTACATGCATTACTTTATAGTTTGATAAAACATAGATCAATTATGATAAATATATAAAATCGGCTCAGTAAACTCAATAGATATTGTCTATCACACAAAGTCAACTAAGTATCTAAAAATTTTACCAAATTTATACATCTTGAAGTAAACTCGTAAACTCGCTAGTAAAATTGAGAGTTTACTTAAATTCGTGCGAGTTTACCAAAAAAGAGTTTGCATGAGTGTTAACTCGTTTTGTGTAGTGAAATCTTAAACTCGTAATAGTTTACGAGTTAACTCGAGAGTTTAATAACTATGGTGCCTGGTGAGCGGTGACGCAATCAGGTCCCTAACTCATCATTTTGTGTTTGTTCAAGGTTCATGGAGCCACTAAACTCTGGTACATATCCAGCTGTAATGGTTAGCAGAGTTGGGAATCGCTTGCCAAAGTTTTCCAGAGAGCAATCCTCAATGGTTAAAGGGTCCTTTGATTTCATAGGGCTAAACTATTACACCTCAACTTACGCCACCACTACTCCTTGCCAAAATCGAAGGCCGTCTGTCTTTACAGACTCGTGCGTTAGGTTTACCTGTAAGTCCTTTCAAAATTCAAATGAAGCTTTTATATGCTTCCTCTTTTAGCTTCTATTGATTTTTTCCTTTTACTTTTGCGTACTCACGACCCCTTTTCTCACGCTTGCTTCAGCTGTAAGAAATGGGCTTCTCATTGGTCCAAAGGTACTTACTTGCACTTGGAGATAAGTTTTACTCAATCTAGATGCTTTTAGTGCATGACAATGAAAAAGTTATGGCTAGTATCAAGATATAATGCTCCAAGGTTCACCACTTACAAAATAATTGCTCTTCAGAGGACTAAATTTTTTCCTGAAAGGAACTGAGAAGTGAATGATGTTGCAGGCTGCCTCTGATTGGCTTTACATCTTTCCACCTGGAATTCAATATCTGTTACAGTACACCAAGGAGAAATTTAACAATCCAATCATTTACATAACTGAAAATGGTAAGATATCTATCATGATCTCCTGTGTCACTATTACCTAAAATTGTATCTTTGCCTAGGGGTGAGCGTGGGTTGAGTTCGACCCACCAATCTGACCCAACCCAACCCGCTTGGGTTTGGTTGAGGTGGGTTGGCGGGTCGGACCCAACAGATCCGCCATACTATATCGGTTGGGTCTCGGGTTTCTACTTCTCGACCTGACCCGACCCGCGACCCACCTATATATGTTGTATTTTTTTAAAAAAATAGACTTTATGTTATTCATTGACAATTACATTGATATTACTTTTCATTTTAAATTGTTAAAATATGATTGTTTTAAATTAAAAAAATAAATTTTTTAATTTAAAAAATAGGTGTATTTTTAAAAAAAATTATAACTTTTTTCTATCTAAAAAATGGATTTTTTTTTAAAGAAATAGAATTTTTTTTTAAAAATTAGTTTTTTTTTTAAAAAAAGGGAGGGTAGGTGGCGAGTCTGACAGGTACCCATAAAAAAATGACAATTTTACAGGACCTGACCCACCCGCTGGTAGGCGGGTTGGATCAGTGACATGGGCGGGTCCTACCCGACCCGACCCATGTTCACCCCTACTTTGCCATGTTACACAGCACTGCCTTTTGCCTTTTGCTTTTCCATTATTCTAGTTATTGTAATATTTGCAGGAGTTGATGAGGTTAACGATGGTAAAATGTCACTTGACGACAAATGGAGAATAGATTATTTCAGGCACCACCTTTTGTATCTTCAAAGGGCCATAAGGTAAGCTTCTGCTGCAAAATTGAACAACTAGGGCTGATTGTTCTTTATTTTCATTTCTTGTTTTTTTTTTAATTTTCAGTATTTAATTTTTAATACAAACTGGCCTACTTGTATTTTTCTTTTTGGTTTCTTATTTTCAAGATTTTGTAAAGGAAGGAAACAAAATTTTTATTAGGGGCTGTTTCATTTATGTTTTTATTTCCCTTTTTTATTTCATGTGTTTCCTGTTTTTAGGATTTAGTGAGGAAAATAGTTAAAACGGAAAATGAAATCAGAAAACGGGGATTTCATCGTTTTAACTTTTTTCCATTATTTATTTCACATCATTCTGAAAATAAGAAACAAATGCAATAGAAACAGGAAATGAAAAATTAAAACTAAGCATACCCTATGTTTTCAATATTTATTTCATAGCATTGAAATAAAGTAAAAACATTATAACATTTTTTTATAATTAAATTAAAATAAAAATAAAAATAAGAAATGAGAATAGAAACATATCATTTCATTGACTTTTGAAGTTTAACTTTGCCCCAACTCAAACATATGCGAAGCCTAAATAAAACTTTTTCGATTTGGTAGGAATGGTGTGAGGGTGAAGGGATACTTTGCATGGTCGTTGTTGGACAATTTTGAATGGACTGCTGGGTACTCTCTTCGCTTTGGGCTCGTGTATGTGGATTACAAGAATGGGCTGAGGAGACATCGTAAAAGATCTGCTTTGTGGTTCAAAATATTTCTCCACCAATGAAAGAAATGGTAGAATATTAATCTGCCCCTTAGTAGGGCATTTTAAGCAATAAAGCAGGGCTAATGTGATGATTTCTGATATTTTGACCAAGAGCGAGACATCATTATCTTTGTGGTATTTCCCGTAATTAGTCCTAATAGTTTGGCTATCTATGTCATTTCTCATTGTCTTAGTTTTTTTTTTGGTTCATTTTCTTTTGGGGTAGTTATTAATATTTGGTTTTTTTTTTTCCTTCTCCTTCTCCAAGAGTGGTATCGAGCGTGATTTGAGCATCTTTCGTGAAGATATAAAATCATTCAATGGTATCTATCCAATAGCATAAGTTCTTATAAGAGATGGTTCTTAACATGATTTAAGAACTTTGATTGACAAGCCTAGATCGATCCTTGGTAATAAGAGTAATTTAGTAAATAGTTGGGAATGTGATATTTTGGTAATTAGATTTTTTTTTTAACAATGATAGGAAAATTATAAAACCAAGCATTATATGCTTAGTTTTCATGTTCACTTTGTTGGACATTCTGTTTATAACAATACCACTTCTTAATCGCATGAACAATTCGCAGAATTCTATAATGCCAGTCTCACCAGGCGTGCCATTTTGTTTCACGTGAAATAATTTCGAGAAATCTTTCGGCGTAAACGCAAAAGATTGTTTAAAGGGGACAAGCGATTGCGCCATTCTTGGTGAAGAACAGCGGGTGTGAATTGGCAATTGAGAGAATAGTGGGAAATGAAAATAGGAAATGCAAGTGTGTGAGTGTGTGTGTGTGTGTGTGTGTGTGTGTGTGTGTGTGTGTATGACCATCGGATGTGATTTCGATTACAAAGTATCGTTGCCAGGAGCGAAGGATTTTGGTGCGGATTACAGTGTAGAAAGGGGGGGGAATGTCAAGGTTGAGAGAAAAGCTACGATCTATGAACCATTCCTAAGAAACCAGGGAAATAAAGTGAAAAGAAAAAGGTGGTGGCGTACGTTGAGCTTTCGTAAGACTGCCGATTGTTGGCTGGGAGACTTACGTGAGTCGGTAAGAGTGCTAGTGAACCACCTCGAGTTTAACTCAAGAGCCCTGTATTTATAGAATTTTAGGGCTCTTAACTGCTGTTAACCGTCTTCCCCCATCCCTTCAACGGTTATCAACATGCAGCGGTTTCCTTTGTCACATCCCTTAGCGGTTGTGCCACTTCTCTGAAGGTGGGAAGTTATTTCCCTTCGTGACCATGTCAGATAGGAGGTTATCTCGTGTTTAAATCTGTTAACCGTTTCCTCCATAGAACTGACTTGACAACACGATTTTGCGCTAAGACTTGAAATGAGTCACAATGTTTGCCTTACGTAAGGCACTACCAGGATGCGACCATGATCATTCTTCGATGAATTATCATTTTTGCGACAGTTTTGCCTTCCTCGTCGAACTGTTGTGTCAACGCCTTCCTTAACTAGTGACGCCCAAGCCACCTTGACTTCTGTCGCCGCTTCGCCAATAACTACTAACATTTATGTCGTCAATGTCATTACCATTCGCGTCACCACTACTTCTCGACGCTGACTCTTAGTAGAAATTCGCTTCTAACCATACTGCGAATTTTGGTGACCTAATAAGTCAAATTTATGGCTTAATTAGGTGTCACTTCTTAACTTGACTTGGTCTTACACTTATTTCATTTAAAATATTGATAGAAAACATGGGGATAAATTTTTCATTTTGAAAATGCAAAACATGAGCCTTACTAAATCGAATAGAATAGAAGGATGAATTGTAAGAACGTCAACGGGAATAGATAAACAGTCAAATCAAGAGATATATAAATGTATTGAATAATACATCATAATATATATAATAATTAGAATAATCCAAATACGTCATCAAGGTTCAAGCGACCATAAAACAACATCTCTATTGGCATACTAGCTCTTGCTAGGAAACTAATACATTAAAACCAAGGATACAAGAATGGAAATGATAGAGAATATAAAATAGCTAAACTATGGATAACATTAGGAATCCTGATATACAAGAGAATGGATAGACAACAACGATAGCTCTGGGTCTCAACTTTGGGTCTCATTTCCGTCACTGCAAACCTCCGCATCATCTAAATCTAAACAACAATAGGGATAAATAAAGGGAGTGAAAAGATGAAGCCTCTCCATGGGGTAAAACTCCACTACTAATATCATCGTATACGCGGCACACTGCCTCAGGCATTTTACTAAGTGGCAACATACAAGGTTCATTTTATCTTATGCTTCCTAATCCTCAAGGTGGTTAATTGATTCTAGGTTCTTTTCTAACAGTTCATAATAACAGTAAGATAACATATAAAAATATGTGTTTATGTCAATGCGTTCTATGGTTTGTGTCTTTTACTACAGTGATTTAGTTTATAGGGCTTTCCACACCTACGTCTTCCTTACACACCTTAAGGTATGCTTGTTAAATAAGGACGTGAGCTCACTACCTAATTTGGCAGAGACATAATTAATATCAGCACACAAGAACACTTTTAGGAATCCTGGAGGAAATTATTTCACTCAGAACACTTAGGAATCTGAGGGAACCATCTTTATCCAGAAACACATAGGTGTCACACCCAACTTAGGAGGCATGTAAGGGACTAATTCCCTTACGATAGCCTCTGGAACGCTTTTCATAAAAATATGCACTTTAACTTTGATAAAAAATAAATGAAACTTTCCTTTTTTTTTTGAATAAATATAAACTCTTTTACATTAAACATAAATATACATGATAAAATACGTGACTAGTCCGAGGATCCTGCCTGTATACAATTAGAGCACTCTAGACATGACTTGATTACAAAATAAAAATAGACTAACAATTCCTATAGGTAGCTTCACCTTAAAGTGAACTGCTGACTTTTGGATTCTGATGTCGTTGCATTGACCATAAACTCCATGCCTTGCTATGCTGCTTTGTAACCTGTAACTGGAGGGGGAAGGTTGACGGGTGAGAACTTTGGGGAGAGTCTGATAGGGGGATTTTATCCCATATTTTTATACTCCATAATCAAACATTGTATCCTAAAAATGTGTGGTTTTAATGCTTAATTGATATGTTTTGCACGTTATCCTCTTATGTGAGAAATTGAGAAAAATGCAATTTAAGGCACCATTTTTTATCTTAGAAATCAATTTGTAGATTTTTTGTTCCCTTTTAGTTTTCTATTGCAGAAAAATAAATTGCCAAGAGGATTAATGAAAATTTGAAGGAGATTAGATAAGATATAAATTTTGAAGAAGAGATTTGAAGAGAAGATTTGGATCATAAAATAGAAATTTGAATTCAAATTCAAAAGGATTTGGTCAAAGATTTGTTGAAGATTTTTTAACACTGACTTTGTCACGGATTTTGTGCCAAGATGGAGGTTGAATCTCGATTTCGCTTCAGCTACAAAGTTGTAGATCTATCTTTTAGCTTTAATTTAAGACTTGAATTACTTCAATCCAATATATGTAGCCAAAGTTATCACAATTTTACCAACTGTTGTTTAAAAGTGCAGGATTTTCACTCACTTTAGGCCCATCCTCTATAAATAGACATCCTCTCTCAATACTCCTTAAACACTCAACCACCACTTTATCTTTCTGCACTTTTCCCTTTTATTTTATGCACTTTAGATTTATGTTAGTAGTGTTTAGTTATTAGTTCTTCAAGGATTGTTGGAGTGCTCGCATTGACAATGCAAATTCCCAATTATTTGCAAAGTTCTTCTGTTATTTTATTCAGGTTTTGTTATTTTAATTCTCCATTATTTTATACTCTCTTCTTCTCTTCATTTATCATGCGTTTTTATCCTCTACTCATGGAGGCGTAGTTTCCTTAATATCTTGCATGCGGTAACTCTAGATTAGGATTTAATTGGAGATTTTTGCGCTTAATGTTTATTCATGATTTGTTCCACCCCTAATTAGTAATATAGCGATTACATGTTATTGGTTAGGTTTGATTCTAGGTTATAGATCTTGACGATTGTAGGATTTATTGATTTAGGATTTGGTAACTTTTTGAGGAACTAATTAGATCTAATTAGGTTGTGCAACTGATGCTTAAGGGTTTAACGATCGTAGTTTCTTAAGTGAATTGCGTGTTAGTTAGAGATTTCAACTAACAAAAACATCCTCTTTATGAATAATTAATTTAGAAATCAATGACCATAAATCCTTGAATCTAGAAATGCCGTATGCAAAATATTGCTTTTTATCATTGTTGATTCACTTTTGTTTTGCTTTCTTTTTATTTTAATTCATCAATTTAAACCCCTTGTTAATTGTTATTGTCATTTTAATTAGCTTGAAAATTACTTCCTTAGAGACGACCTAGGTTATCCCCTATACTACGTTTTCGGGTTAATTTGGTTTTATAAATTATTATTTGATCTTGCACTAAATTTAATGACGTTTTGGTGTGTGTTACAGTCTCGTCGAGAGGCCATCCGCATGACGACATGAGACACTTTGAAAAACCATGGCATGCAGATACAATACATAATATATAACAAACATAAAACATTTTTATAATAATAGTTAGTACATTAAACATTTGAAAACATAATTCAGTTGGGGAGTTCTCTAGATAGACATTCTGAACATTATGATTTAGTTGTTCCTAAAATGTTTGGGCTTTACGGTCTTGCCCCTAATCTACATGATACATGACATCGGCCATCACGTAATATGTGCACTAGGGCAGTCAAAAATGTGGACCAGGTGGCGCAACTTGAATGAGATTTTTTTAGACTGTTTTTTTTAATGTTTTTGTAATAAATGGCTATGCCATTCAGTTTGCGTTTGTTCTAAACGAATTATTAGTTTATGACACCAATAATTAGCATTAATTGGTGCTCATTATTTGGTTTTCAGTTATATTTCTTATGGCATTATTTGTTTTATCTGTTAGGGCATTAGTTACTCATTATTTCTTGTTTGTATTGGACTTTGTAACCAACCATTGGCCAAGAAGCCTAAAGCTAGCCATTTGGTTATTTTGAAAGACAAGTAGAAGTTGAATTTGATCAGATTTTTATCATTTTGATATTAAGAGAGTGATTCTCTAAGTTCTTGAGTGATTCAAGAAGTGATATTATCAAAAGATTTCACAAATTCCTTTGTGTGTTTGTCTCTTTATTTTTTTCATCAATTCCAATTTGTGAGTTCAATTTGGTGATAACATTGGTTCTCATCATTTGGTATTTAGAGCTCAGTGTTCCTTGCAATTCGTTTAACATGTTAGGAGAGGAAAATTCACCACAAAGTGGAGACTTATCTTCTGTTCAAATGCAAGCATTGGCTGACAATCTCGAAAGGCTTTTCAATCAAAAATTTGAGGAGCTCTATGAAAGGATGAAGAGGATAATGAAGAGCAAGAATTCAAGAAATTCTTCTAGTTCCAACTCCATTCCAAGGAGGAACCAACCAAAGACGGAGCAACCAATTTCAATTCAGCCTAAACAGGTTGAATTAGTGAAAGTTCAACAATCATCTGTTGGAAATTTAGGAAGTGAGGTAAGAGAAAAACATGAAAGAAAAGAGGCCATGAAAGAAAAGAATCACAAAAGGAAAACAATGACTGAAAATAAAGATGAAAAAGCAAAAAGTGAAATGAGTGAAAATAGAGGAAAAGAGTGTGAAAAATGAGCAAAGTGAGCAAGTTGAGAGAAAATTATGTATTTATGTGAAAGGTCAATTCAAGAGTGTTTGTGTAAGAAAGAGAGATTTGATTGTGAATCAGCTTGGGGAGTTTTCACCCATCAAATATGAAATTATGCCCAATTTTCCAAGTGGTTTTATTTCTCCGTTGCAAGAACCTGAAGATGTGTTCTCGAATGAGGTATCGAGGACTTTAATTTCTATTGTTGATGGTGAAAGTAAAGCTGAGAAGCCTAAAGCAAAACATAAAAAGGTACAAATAATGTTTGAAAAGATAAGCAGGTTGGAAACCCAAAAATTTATGGAAGGGAAAAATCATGTGGTTTTTGAACCTAGTGATTGGGTTTGGGTTCATTTTAGGAAGATTCGATGACGAATCTTTTTGAAGAGGGAGAGAATGATATGTGCACTAGGGCGGTCAAAAATGTGGACCAGGTAGCGCAACTTGAATGAGACTTTTTTAGAGTGTTTTTTTTTTAATTTTTTTTGTAATAAATGGCTATGCCATTCAGTTTGGGTTTGTTCTAAATGAATTATCTAGTTTATGACACCAATAATTAGCTTTAGTTTGTGCTCATTATTTGGTTTTAAGTTATGTTTCTTATGGCATTAGTTGTTTTAGCCGTTAGGGCATCAGTTGCTCATTATTTCTTGTTTTTATTGGACTTTGTAACCAATCATTGGCCAAGCAGCATAAAGCTAGCCATTTGGTTATTTTGAAAGACAAGTAGAAGTTGAATTTGATCAGATTACTATCTAATTGTGAGAGTGATTCTCTAAGTTCTTGAGTGATTCAAGAAGTGAGATTATCAAAGTTTCTAACCAAATCCTTTGTGTGTTTTGTCTCAAATTAGAGTGATTCCAATCCTTTGGTTAACCATCAAATTCTGCTGCCTACATTTCTTTTAGTTTTGCTCTACAAAATTAATTATTCTAGCTAAGTTCATCAACCAATAAATTGAGGGTTGATTTGTTGAACCACTTGTGCTAGTTCAATTTAAACAATAACTTTGGTTTCACATCATCACGGGTTGCCATGTCCAGGCTTTATGGTCTTGTCCCTAAATCTATGTGAATCATATTCTACTTTACGATTATACAAGGTATACCAGGGTCAACATAGGCTGTCGCTGACTTATAGTTCTATCCTAGATACACTCCCATGAACACAGTTTTAAATATATAACATAAAATGATAACATAATCCTTATACTGATAGCATAACATGACTTAATATCTTTAAGTGTTTTATCCTTAAGTGTTTTATGCTTAAGGAGGTTTCCAGGTAAGAGAGGTGCGTCACAATGGACATCTTAAGTAGCAAGTATTGTCCTTAGCCACAACTTTTCCTTAACATAAGTCTTCTCCCACCAGAATCTTTCCTTAATCATGATCTGTTATTATGGGTTTAACTAAACAATATGAATATTTATATCGCTTAATACTAATCATACGCACACAACATGAATATATTTAATGTAGTAAAATATGTGGTCCCATGCGATTCGAAAATAGTTTCATGATTTTCTAAAATAACTTCATAAATTTCTACTTAATAAATAAAGAGTTTCTAAATAAATAATCATGAGAATATAACTAATTAAATAAAAAAATAACTCACTTCATAAATACATAAATAAAATAATAAATTCAACCTCCTAGGATTTTATAAAACATGCATGAATAAAATAATGATAAAAAATAAATAACTTTAAAAATAAATACATGGTCTAAAATAGACCATGAAGAAAGCCACTTACCTTAACATGGTTGACTGCTACGGAGCACTAAACTGGGAGTTTCAAACACCCTATGTGGAGACACTAATTCCTCACAAACGGAAAATGAGAGGAAAAAAAGAATAAAAAGATAACTGGAGAAAAAAGTCTCACAAAAGTGTGACCTCTCAAGCTCTGCAGTGAATTAGCAAGTCTAAACACTCACGGGAAGCCTCTTTATATAGGGGGAAGAGAAGCCCTCCTTCTATAACTGCAAATGATGTGGGATTAATTCCCCGACGTGCTACAATGCTCCCTGGGTGCTGCATCATTTGATGCTACAACGCGCTGCCTTTGTTGTCTCGTGTCTCGTGCGAGACGAACTTCACGTCTCGTGCAAGAGGTGCCTTTTTTTTTTACCTCTCTTTTAAGGGTCATTACAATAGGAATTCTAGATACAATTATACATATCTTCATTATTTTACTTAGAACACTTAGGAATCTGAGGGAACCATCTTTACCTAGAAACTCATAGGAATTCTGGATACAAATATTTTGTCTTTTGTGTATGAAGGCTTTATAATGTAAATAACATGATTTCTAACACACTGCAAAACAATTCATGATATAGCTATAATTTTTTTTTTCCTTTTTAGGTGTGTTATAAAGCATTAAGCTAATTTCTTTATCTTTGATTATAATGTTTACTGCATATAACACACTTATTAATGATTCGCGACATAATTGATAAACCAAACCTCAAAGAAAACTTGCTAAGCAGTAATAGGAAATATTTATACTAATCTAAACTAGATTCCTTATGAATCAATAATTTTAAGTTTAGAATTAAAAACTATGTTTTTGTCAAAATTGTGATTTTGAGTTTGCATCGGCAATACAAACATTTCTAAAAATTCTTAGAAAATTACTATAATTTTTGGTACATATTATTTTGGTTCCTAAAGAGGACATGGCATTTCTCAAAGTATCTTAAGATCTTGAAACATAACTTATTAAATTTCATAAATTCAGTTTCAGTGACCTGTAAAACTTTAAAATATAAATTTTAGAAAGGGTTAATTATGTTTTTAGTCCTTGTAAAATTTGATAGTTTGGTTTTAGTCCCTGTATAAAAGTTTTAGTCCCTGCAAAATTTAAAAAAGTTTAGTTTTAGTCCCTCGAGCTGAATGAGAGTTGACTGCGCTGACGTGGACGCTTATGGCGCTGACGCGGCATGCCATGTCCATGACCCAACCCGGATTCCCACCTGACCCGACCCATTTTTTATTTAAAATTTTAAAAAAATAAAAATTGCAAACAGCCCCCAACCCCCCTTTACCCCGTACCCCCACCCCATCCCAACCTCCACCCACCCCACCCCCTCCATCAAAGTTGTCCACCCTCGCCGCTCCTCTCCGTCGCCCCGCCGTCAACCTCCTCTCGTCTCTCTCTCGAGCCTCTCATCTCTATCTCGAGCCTCCC